>LPNX010567708.1:0-17764 GCA_001517045.1 Pseudotsuga menziesii
CTGTGGTGACAGTGGTCCCCAGCTCTCACTTGCCCCCAAGGACACACATAGCAGGTTGTGACTTTCCTGTGTCATAAAGTGTGTATTAGGCGGCAACAGGGGTGAAGGGAACAAAAACTAGGCAAGGCCAAGGGATGACTTGATAACTCAACACTGTAAGCACTTGGGCTAAAGGACAAGGGGATCCACACAACACATAAGTTGGACTAGGTGAACAATAGGGCATGGCAGTGTCTCACAAATGGGTGGAAAGATGAGAAAGCTCCACTAGACTCTAGACAAGCAACCTTTTCATACTTTATTTGCTCAGCATTTATTATACTAGTTAACCTCTAGAGCAAGTGCCCTGGTAAGCCTTCCGGGCTTCCAGATAATGACAAAGACATGAGCTTGTTGGGCCAGTCTCTCCCTGTTCCCTTGTGGGGGCAAATGAGCTGTACATTATACTAAGAATGAGTGCTCATCCTCCAGCCATCAACTTTATTTAACTTGCCAACCTCCAAGAGCAGGTGCCCTGGAAAACCTTTCGGGCTTCCGAAAAATGACTGAGGCTCAGCCTTGAGGGCCTTGCCTCACCTTGATACCCCGTGGGGATAAATGAGCCTTACACCATACAATGGATGAGTGCTCATCTCTTGGCAACTGGCTAGTTTTATTTATTTTTATTTCTAGTAGTGTCTAGAGACACTTTCATTTTGCTTGCAGAGCATCCATTTAGAATAACTTTAAGCTCTGATGCCTTAGTGTCTAAAAACACTTTTTTGGTGGGACTACTTGTGTTCAAGACCTAGAGGTAGACATTCCCTGTGATAAACATCACATAGACCAACATCGAGACACAATTTATACATGGAGACCTATTACAACATAGAAGTGAAGGTGGGGGAAGTCCCAAATGTCATTAGTCAAGTTACAAGTCAAGGTTTATCAGTCAACATGGGAGGGCAACAGATGGACGAAGGCAGTGAAAATGATGCCAAGACTAGCACCCCTAAAGGGAAATGACCAAATCCATACTAGGAGTAGGGCAAGGCTAATGAGTATACACAATAATCTCTTGGTCAAAACATCTAGATTATTTATGCTTTAGATTTCAAGTAAACCAAGATAAAGTATTGCCAATATATAATCAACATCAATCGAGTCTCATTGCTCAAATAAGTAATAGAGCAACATCAAGATCCATATGCACAAACCATAATATCACCTGGGTCATATACCAAACTGAATATCATTGGAAAATTGTTGCTGCTACATATCATGGGCACTATAACAATCTTTGCTCTGGGTCATGAAGGAATGGCTAACTTAGTCATCGAATATGGGGTCATGAGGCTTAGTCATGGCACAGAACTGGTCAATCTGGATACTTTGGATCTGCTGAAAGTGGGAGATCATCAATTGGTGGCTCATCATTTGCTAATCTTATAGTAAAGGGCTGGCTCAAAGAACTACTCAATATTGCTCATGAACAAAAGTAGCCTAGCTACTATATATGTGACAACAACCCCTTAAGGTGATCCTATCCAGGATGGCAGAGGGGAAAGACAACTAAAGTTGTGACCTACTTTAGTTAAGACCTTTGAAATAATCAGTTGTCACAACGACCAAAACTATTGGCACTTTAGACTAGGTGAATGACCAAGCCTAGGGGGCGTTCCTATAACCAAGATAAACCAAAAGATGAGTGATTTATGTGGATTAAGCCAGCTATCTTTATTAGATCTCTTAGTGTAATAGTTAAATAGAGTTTTAAGCAATTACTAGAAGAAAATGTGTCTATGTGAAAAGCCCCAAAATTTATACTAGTGTTTAATGTATGAAAATAGAATCTAGGGGGAAATGGAGAAATTAGGTGAAATTAGACACTTGATTTTGCTAGGTGTTAGATAAGACAATTGAAAGTAAAACTAACAATACTCAGTTTACAGAACAAAAGATAACCACTTCCCCTAAGGAGGGCGTCTCTCCCTAAAGGATAGACCAGTGTTTTGAGTGGGAAAATGGAGTCCAATGGTCGTGAAACTTTAGATCTAGGGGTTTTAATTTAATTCCAAAGAAGGTTCAAATTTTTATTAACCGCTGCAAACTAGAACCTAGAGAGAGAAATTACTTGGGAAAACTTACTTGATGTGTTTGAGGATGAATGCCGAAGCGATGAAGACTATCCCCGCATAAATAAAGTGGAAAGATGGTGAGATCTAGCTTCAACCAAGTCGCCCGAGAGACCACAAGTGCACCCTCTCTCTTGCCCAGCCAAAGATTAGATCAATCAAATCGGTCAAGAAAAAGAACAATTGTTGACGAGAAATAAAAGATGAGAGAATAAGAGATCATGCGATAAAAATACTCCATCTAAAAACAAGATTCGGACAAGAGAATAAGGTGGATCACAAGAGATTAAGGTGGATCTCCTCTACAAGTGTGCTCTTCTCCAGATCGATATCCCTGTCAAGCAATAAAATGGATCCAAAAGGGTATGCCAAATATTTACCAAGATTTTCCAATGCAAGTAAGAGATAACATCAATCAATCAACAAGAACATTTTTCAATCATCCACATAAGATAAGAGATCCCAAAAATATTCTCTATTATTCTTCAAGAGCCAATGGTGCCAAATTTCCCGATGGGATACAATGAGGGGGGTCTCTTCTTTATATAGCTTTTGAGAGCCCAAAACCCTCACTTTATCATTCGACGGTTGAGATTAAAACATTACAAATGGTGGAGATGACATTTTAAATTTTTACATGGATAAAGTACATGGATCAATACATAAGGAGGGCGCACTTTGCCCAATGATGCCTTAGTTAGGGAAAATACTTTATATTATAAGGTAACAACATGTGATAATAAAAGAGGGGGTGCCTTAGAGACAAATCACTATAGGCCCTCATAAGGATCATGACATAAGATATAACATGAAAATACATCAATGTCCAAGGTGAGGGACGCCCCATAGGGGACATCCTCCCTAGGAGAGCTAATAAAATAATCCAGAGACTGGAACTGAGTGATGTTAAATTTCAAGGTTAGATTAGGATTTGATATACTTTAATGCATAAACAAAACTAAAAAACAAAGTTAGATCCAGAGCAATACTGATGCAATAAATTTCAAACAAAATTTTCATCTTTTTCAACTTTAACACTCCATTGGTCATTGTGTTAAATTTGGTCCTTGAGATAATGAAGTTAAACTAATGAACAATAAATGGCAATGTGCAGGAAATAAACAGTAACAAAGAATAATAACAATGTTGTTATATTAATGTTTTGGATCGACCTTATACTCAGGTACTTTTAGGTTCAGATCTTGTCACTGAAAGGACAAGTCACCAGAGGAACAATTGCCATACCTCAAGATGCTTGACCAAAATAGTCCAGGAGAGAGAGAGTGGAAACAAAACAAATCAGATTTAGCAGTTTATCAATACCTAGTCACCAAGAGTGAAAAATCCTAGCAGAGATAGTCAGACTCAAACACTGTTGAACAACCTCAAAAACTCACAGCTTCCTTTAACAGTTTTAACCTGATCAAGGACCAATCCTCTAGGGCTTAACATAGTTACAACTCTAACCAGGAGGGCTGCAAACAGTGACAACTTGACCGGGAAGGTCATAACTGAGCAAAGGAAGAGTCAAGTAGCTCACGACCCAACAAGAGAAAAACAAAACAATCACGGTTGAGCAAAGGAAGAGTCAAGCAACCCACGACCCAGCAGAAGAAAGACAAAACAATCATGGTTTAGCCTTAGGGGCTTTCAACAAGTCACGACCCAACTAGGAGAGAGACAATACAATCATAGACTAGCCAAAGGGTAAACAAAACAACCATGACCTACTGAGAGAAGACAGTCTCAGTAATGGTAAGCCCAAAGGGGCTCCAAATAGTCACGAACAGTTGATAGAAGGTAACCATAGTCACGACCAACCCAAAGGAGCTTCAAAACAGTCACAGTCCAGCCTTAAAGGTTCCTAGCAACCACGACCTAGCAACAAAGGTCACAAAACAACTCACGACCTGCTAGGAGAAGGCATCTATAGTCACAACCAATCAAAGAAGTCAGAAAACAACTCACGGTCAACACAAACAGTCCACTACCCAGTCAATGGAGCAACATATAGTCACAGATCTGCTCAAGGACTGATAACACACTCACAAATAAGTTTACAAGAAGATAGGAGCAACAAAAACTTCAAAAATGTCCACTCTGATCAACAATAACCCCAGGCGTCAAACACAAACCAACAACAAGAAGTTCTCAAGCAGACAAGAATCAGATCTGAACTTTTCTCATGTCAAGATACTCTCAAGAATGAAGCTAAGAACTTAATTTATAATCTTGACAAGCCTTCTAGAAAGGTCTCTTAGGGGTAACGCCTAAGTTTTAGGATAGTTACCAAACATAACATAAAATAATGTTAGGTTGACTTATGATAGGGTACCAACGGTCAAGTGGTCATAAAATAAAAGCAATAAAATAAAATAAGATTAGGTTGACTTAGAATAGGGTACTAAAGGTCATATAGTCAATAACAATAAAACCATAAAATAAAAGTCACCTTACCAAAGGTACCCACCATAGGGACACTAGGACCAAGTAAAAGATAAAGGACCATAAGTCAACCAAAGTGGTCATAATAAGAAGGTAAGACAACCCTCATAACCACACGACCAAGGTGTACCATAAAGGTGGAAAAAAACCCCTTTTTATCCACAAGACCAACAAGACCAAGGACTTTAATCTTTTCTCTCTCAAGGTATATTGTCACATGTGTCCGACATATATATATATATTTATCATCACTGTATAAGGAGAAGATCCAAACTGGATGATGCGATCCTCAATATTGCTCCTAAGGGTTAGGTGCTAGGTGACATCATCAAGGGGTGGCCAGTCCCTTGAGAAACAACCTAGCAATAACCGATTAGGATAAAGGACATCACACATCATCATCTTTGTCAACTTTACCAAGATTCACTTGGTTAACTGACCAGGAATGCTTCTGTAGGAACTGCTTGGTCCCTTGGTCCCAGACCAGTCCCAGACCAAGAATTTGCCTAGTCCCAGGTCAAAATGTCTTTGTCTCAACCTACAGGATCTGCTTGGACATCATGTCCAAGAAACTGTCTGGTCCCAGAACAGAATACCCTAGAGACATATAGGGGTCCTAACCATATGTTAGGGACTTTGCCATGGTATCAACCTGCTTGGTCCCAGAGCAAGAACCCTTGGACACTACTGGGGGCTCTAGGCACTTTCTAGGGTCTTACTCTGCCCTAGTTAACTGACTAGGGTACCATCCTCCCTGAGAATGGGTCTCGCAGCTGCACTAACTTAAATAGGTGAAACTAGTCCAAACTGGTTCAGAGAGCCATAACACATCATCAAAAATGATTTCCAAGCCATTTCATAAACCTCACTAGCTAAATCGATTTCCTTAGTGAATTTCATAGTCCATTTTTTTTGGTACAACATCTGGAAATAATAAAAATCATCACAACTCTCCATCGGCTGAAAACTGGGACAAATTCACTGCATAGATGTGTCTGGAGACATGGTATAATGGTATTGGTGACTACTCATACCCCCTGGAGCATTGTAGTTCCCTAGGAGCGCCACTCTCTGAAGCGTCTCATTAATAAAAATTTGATCTAACCAATAATAAAGTGATAATAATCATTGAACCTGAAAACTGTGAACAAATCTTGAAAACTGAGATTGCAGTATTGCTGCAGTGCGATCACTTTTTGTAGTCACTGCCTTGGGAATCATGTTTGACTTGGTCAACTGGGTTGACCAGGTCAAAATATCCAAACTGAAGGTGGAGTAATAATCTAGACGATCTCGAGTACTTCAAGAATGCATAAATCTCACATGATTATGTTAGCAGCCAAACTTAAATATTAATAGCATAGTAGTGGTACAAGAATACAAATAAATATCGAACTTATATCAGAGTAACCATTCAAACTTCTATAAAACCCCTCAAGTATGCTCACTTACCAGACTTAGGCAATTAGCTGTAATGGGTGAAGTGATGAAACAAAGGCTAAAGGTCAAAGTGAAGACTTGTCGTCTTTAACATAGTGATCTGTTAGACATAGGGATGAGGATTCCACTTTTATTCATAAGAAACAGAGAGTGATAGGGAATGGAAATGTCTCACAAATGGACGAGTTGCTTTGAAGAGTGTCCATTCAACTTTAACAATTGTCTACTGCTCACATCCAAGCTAAAATCAAGCTTCGTGAGGTTCTTTTCTAGGACCCTTGCATTGAGTACACAAGAAACTGTAGTGAAGAGATCCTAGGGGACACTTAGAATCAGCTGTCCCTTACTCCATATCACATCCCAACACATAGGCTCCGTGATGAATTTAAACATTACATTTTCAAAATATGGCCAACAGTCTTTATATTTAGCATTTATTTATCCACTCCTTTTTAGGCCTTTCATAGTTCATTTCATAACCCTTTTCATTTGCCTAAAGACAAAATTTGCAAATTTATTAATGGGCTTGCATTTCACAAGATATAACATATAATAAATAATGCATGTAATGATGGTAGACATAATGCTTCAAGTTTTAGCTGACAACTCTTTGGGTAAATAGGGGGGATATCCGCAGTCAAAACCAAACATCGGGGGCAATCGACCAGAGAGGTCAAGGCTTCAAAACCCAACTCCCATATGCTCAAGAACCAACACCAACGGGTTCTCTTGGCCTAGAAGGATCAAGGCTTTGGCAAGTTTTGTTGCACAACTCAGAGCCAAGACACAAAACATGGGGTTTGTCATCATAAACTCAGCGGGGAAAAAAGGTGTCCTCAATCTCACAAGTCAAAGTTCAAGTTCGGGGTAAATGTGAAATGGAAGATATAAATGTGTGGAGAAAGTGATAGGCGCGGTGCCAACACAGCATGATAACCTAAGTTTGTTCAGGATGAGCATACATAAAGGCCTTATATAAAAGACTACCTAGCCACTCACAACATGAGTCACTGAGAACAGTATAGTACCACAACATGCTAACCAATGTCAAGTCATAGATGCTAAAATAACCAATAGAGACAAGAAATACATCAAAGTACCACTTGTATACTGTTAAGATTTTAATGGTTATACAAGTTCTAAAAACATTTGGCATTATAACATCATAACCATATGCAAAAGGATCACTGAAAGAAAGACAAGCACAACTACACAAAAGAACACAAAGATTTATCCTGGGAAACCCTCGTGGGGAAGAAAACCCAACAAAACTTCTTTGATAGAGACTTCGACCAAGTACAGTGTAAGACCCTAAGAACAAGACAAGAAGCTCCTCTCCCTAGAATACTGCTGCTCTCTCTCTCTCTTGCACAACTGCTTGAGTGAGAAGTATTTTTAAATGGTAGGTCGCCTCATCTATTTATACCCATCAAATGGGAAGTCTAATAACCCAACAGGGCCGACTTCATCTCTCTACCAGGGTCGACCTTCCTTGGGAGACACAAAATAACATTTTAATAATACTTTTGTGGGTACTACTGACTTGACTTACAACAAAGGTTTTACCTCAAGACTTTACATGACCAATTACATCAATGACATCCCTAATCGAAGGAACAACATCTCCGAAAGGAGGAATAATAATAAAAGTACAAAATAGAATATCTTCCATAGTTACATTTCTTTAACACTCCCTCTTAACAAGGAAGGTATTCTATAACAATAGTAACAACAACGTTTGTACAACTAACTGGTAAGTCTATATGTCATAGGAAGTTTTCACAACTATATCAACATCATCATCAACTGTGGAACATCATCATCACGGAGCATTGCATCATCGTCTCGAGCATCACATCCCGACACATCATCTTGAGCATCATCTCGAGCATCACATCTTGGCACATCAGCATGAGCGTCATCACGAGCATCACATCTTGGCACATCATCATGAGCATCACATCTCGACACATCGTCACGAGCTTCATCTCAAGCATCACATCTCGGCTCATCATCACGAGCATCATCTCAAGCATCACATCGCATCACACCATCTCAAGCAACATCATCATGAGCATAATTTGCAATACCACACATGCAAACACAACACAACACAACATCCGCAAATTAATGCGGAATCATCCACAACATAAAGAATGTTGGAATCACATCGTTTGACAATGAATGCAAGACCACATCGTCTGCAAACAAATGCAAGATCGTCTGCAATAAATGCTGAACCACAATGTTTGCAAATGAATGCAAGACCACATCGTCTGCTACTGAATGCAAGACTGCAACGCCTCCGAATGAATGCAAGACCACATCTTCTGCAATTGAATGCAAGACCGTCCGTAGTGAATGCCAGACCACAACATTTGCAAATGAATTCAAGACCACATCGTTTGCAACTGAATGCAAGACTGTCTGCAGTGAATGTCAGACCACAATGTGTGCAAATGAATGCAAGACCACATCGTCTGCAACTGAATGTCCGCAGTGAATGTTGGATCACGACGTCTGCAAATGAATGCAAGACCACATCGTCTGCAACTTGTTTGCAAGACTGTCCGCAGTGAATGTCGGACCACAACATCTGCAAATGAATGCAAGACCACATCGTTTGCAACTGAATGCAAGATCGTTTGCTGTGAATGCCGGACCACAACATTTGCAAATGAATGCAATACCGTCTGCAAATGAATGTTGGACCACATCCTCTGCCAATGAATGCAAGACCTCTTTGTCCGCAAACGAATGCAGGACCACATCTCGTTGGGATCTTCCTATTCGAAGATACGACCAACTTTCCTGGGATCTTCCTTTTTGGGATGCCACCAACCATGTTGGGATCTGCCCTTGGCGATATGACCAGTCATACTGGGATCCACCCTCAGTGATGTCACCAACTATGTTGGGAGCTACCCACGAAAATACGACCATGCTCTCTGTACAGTGGCCAGACCATTGGGATTCATCACTCCTTGCGATGGACATTGATATGCACAACTCCAAGCTTGTCCTTGAAGTACTCAAACTTCACTCTCGCCGGAGGCTTGGTCAAGAGATCGGCTATTTGCTCGTCCGTCGCAATATATTGAAGCTTCACTGCTCTTCTCTATACCATGTCCCGAACATAGTGATGTCAGATCTCAATATGCTTCGACTTGTCGTGGAATACACACAAGTCATCTCTAACTCAACATCAAACAATCCCTCAAGTGTAGCTTCCAAAGCCACACTGCCTTACAATTTGCTGAACAAGCTGCAATATAATCCACCTCAGTTGTACTCAATGTTACGCTCGTCTACTTCTTGCTGAACCAAGAAATCATGCGAGACCCTAAGTTGAAACAACACCCTAAAGTGCTCTTCCTATCTGTAGCACTACCATCCCAATTAGAGTCAACATATCCCAATGGCAGATCCTCTAAACTTTCGCAAATCTGAGGCCATACTCGATCGTACCCTCTAGGTACCTCAACACTTGCTTTGTCGCAACCATACTGGCACAAAGTGTTCTCCTTAAAGCATATATCTGGCCTCATGTTCATCAAGTATATCAACAAACTGATCATCTACTTGTAGACAGTGGCATCAACTGTAAGTAGGATCACACAACAACTTCAAGTTCGATGCCATCTGTGTGGCTATAGTCCAACATCTCGAACCTCTTTAAGATCTCGACCGCATATTTTCCTTGGCTAAGGAAAATCTCCTCTGGAGTTTGTCACACGTGTACTCTCAAGAATCATGTCAATATTCCTGAACT
The DNA here is from genome assembly GCA_001517045.1 of Pseudotsuga menziesii. NCBI lineage: Eukaryota > Viridiplantae > Streptophyta > Pinopsida > Pinales > Pinaceae > Pseudotsuga > Pseudotsuga menziesii. Next base: position 9,772 of record LPNX010567708.1, read on the forward strand.
TTGAATCTATTGTAGTCACTTCCTCTGAAGCGGAGCACCATCCTCCCTCTCCATCTTGTACTCTTTGCATCGGGACATTGTGTACTGGAGTGACAGGTAGCCTCCTCTGCTGCTAATCTTCTATGGATCCATCTATGTCATCTCTCAAGGTCACCATCTATGAGCTTCTTGGTCTCTGTAGGCTTCCATCTTCAACCTTGTAGCAAAGGTTGAGATCTCCATCACCCTAGGTGATCTTCAAGCTCGTCATGTAACTGTATGTGCTATCCCATGGGTGCCTTCTGAGCTTGTACAACACTGTTTTCAATTTGCGCACATGAGGTTCTCTGTAGAGAGTCCCTAGTTCTAGAAGTTGTTCGGTATGCACTTCTACTTTATTGAAGAACTGTGTTTGGTCAATGGAGCAAATGTCTCGCCATAATTGACTCCTTCTTTTTGAGAGGAACCACGAACCTTGCTTTTGTATCTCTCGATGCTTCCATCTGCTGCATGCTTGATCTTGTAGATACATTATAGCATCCTTCCATTCTTCCTTCTTGGCTGCTTCTTTATAGCTGGAAGGATCTCTCTGCATCTTGGATTGCTTTTCTTGTGTCTAAGCTGATGTTCTATTGTATGTGTTCACCTCTCGAGGTGGATCTACAAGTCTCTGTGGCTTGGTCATCTCATGGTCATTATGTTCTTCTGAAGTCCCTTCTTCTATAACTGTGCCTCTGAATATGGGAGCTTCAGGTTCTTCTTCATGTGCTTTATCTGAGTAAATTGGCTTGAGTGTTATGGCTTAACCGTTGTCACTTGTTCTTTAGAACAAGACTTATCATTCTTCTCTTGCACACAATCTTTCTTACAAGTCAAATTCAGTTGCATGATTAGAAACATTTCATAATTTCCAAAACATATTAATAGTGACAAATTCTAATGTATAAAGACATATGTCACACAATCATGCAACTCTTTTAGCCAATACAACTTTCATCCTTACGGTAACTTTCTAGATGCCTTCCATCTCTACCAGAACATTATTAAGAGTGTGCACTATTCCCAATATGTTAGCAAAGAGGTTTCGTTTTAGATAAGTAGCAATGGAATGTTGTATAGCACCATAGGCTACTTACCCATAAGCTACTTACCTATTATTGTTCATGAATGCAAACATTTTGACATGTATAATACATTTTCTAAATCTAGGAATATAAATATGTAAACAATATTATTTAACTAGATATACAGTAAACAACAATTTAAACAGTTATATTTGTTCGTTTTGTAGACTCCTTCTTGATCTTTATCTCCTTGCAAGAATTACTGGAGTCTCTGATAGTGATCTTTTCTCCATCATCTGATTTCGAGGACCTGTGTTTGTCTTGCTCATGATCAACAATGCTGAGCAAGTCTTCTACATCATAGATCTGGGTGTCCCTTCTTCTCTACCAATCACAACTGCATCGCTTCTTATCCAATGATGATGAGATGGACAAGAGGTTCTTCTTCATCATGGGTTGAATCCTTTTGGATCAAAGTACATATTCCTCATCACTTGAGGAGTCTTCCCTTGTTCTCTTCTCGGCTAGTTCACCATCTTTGGTGGCATGAGCTGTTAGGGATGATTGTCATCTTCACCCATCTTCTCTTCTCTTGCTATTAATTGAGCTTCTTCTTGCGTGCATTCCTTCCATAGTCTACTGAATTTGGTGAGCCTTCTTCTAGTGCAAATTCCTTGAATGAAGAATTCCCATGATCTTGGGAGACCATTCAAGGTTGTCATCTCCACTTCCGCTTCTTTGACATTGTCTCCAATAGCTTCTAGTTGTTCCTTGATCTGGGATACCCTTGTGAAGTAAGATTGGGATTTGCAACTTCTTCTTTGACATAGTCTTCCAAGTCATGCTCTTCTAGTATGAGGAGCACTTTATACTTCCATGCCTGGAAGTTTTCAGCTTCTTCAAGCTTGTCCTCAAGCTTGGTACTGTTTGTCATCATGATAAAGTGAGAACCTCAAATGGCAATAGAGAGAATAGGACTTACAAATGAGATTGCTTTAATTGGATGCTTGCTTCAATGCTTTTTTGGAAGATTGCTTCTGGTGGACCTAGGGTTTGATAGAGAAACCTTAAATTTTTAAGTTAGGTGACTTTCAAATTTGATTGGATAGAAAGATGCACCCTCCTAGGGTGAGTTGGATGGTCCTTTTTGAATTGATCTGTGGAGGGAAGTGCTCAAAACATGAAGCCCTAGTTTCTTCAATTTCTTCAGCAGAATTGCTCGATCTTGATTTTGATGTATCTCTGAAATTCCTGCTCCTCAAGGACTGAAACTTCGTACTGAGATAGCCTGATCTGTCTTCTTTCCAACCCCACAGGTTAGAGCAATATTGGATTCATCAAGTGGAACTTATGTTAGGTTTCCCAAGGTGACCTGTTTATTCAGTATAGCGAACTTGTATGGACTGCCATGTGTCACTATTTCAACTTCGGGGTCTGAAACTCGCTTCACAGAAACTATGGGTTGCGCCTTATCTGCAACATCTTACGAAATTCGATTTGGATCTTCCTAGCTCGAGATATAGCATTTCTCCCTAGGTCACCTGTTTAACACTGAGTTCTAGAAGAGGCTGGAACCCTAATTTGGAGGGATCATATCTCCTAAGGTATAGTGAATTTGAGGTTAAAACTCGCGCAAAAGGTACATCAAGATATCAGATTCGGCTTGTCCAAGTTTAAGCTCCAGAGCCTTCACCAAAATTGAGTTATATCGAAAATGCCAAGATGACTAGAGTTTTCCTTCTAAGGTTTTCAAGCATGAAACCCTTATCTTTGACAGTTGCAATAGTAGTAGTGTTTCGGCTACACAAAGTCTTCTTTTAGGGTGGCTCTAATACCATGTTGAGATTTAATCGCTGCACAAAGTCTTCTTTCAGGGTGGCTCTAATACCATGTTGAGATTTAATGGTTATACAAGATCTAAAAACATTTAGCATCATAACATCATAACCATATGCAAAAGGATCACTGAAAGAAAGACAAGCACAACCACGCAAAAGAACACAAAGATTTATCCTAAGAAATCCTCGTGGGGAAGAAAACCCAACAAAACTCCCTCGATATAGACTTCAGCCAAGTACAATATAAGACCGCAAGAACAAGACTAGAAGCTTCCTCTCCTCAGAATACCTGCTCTCTCTTTCTCTCTTGTGAAACTGCTTGAGTGAGAAGTGTGTCAAATGAGGAGGGCGCCTCATATATTATTTATACACATCAAATGGGAAGTCTAATAACCCTTGGGAGACACAAAATAACATTTTACTAATATTTTTGTGGGTACTACTGACCCGACTTACAACGAAGGTTTTACCTCAAGACTATACATGACCATTTACATCAATGACATCCCCAATCGGAGGAACAACATCTCCGAAAGGGGGAATAATAATAAAAGCACAAAATAGAATAACTTATGTAGTTACATTTCTTTAACATATACTTGTCCAACCATACACATGTCTCTACCTGTAGTGCCAATTTGTCAACTGTCCAACCATACACATGTCTCTACCTGTAGTGCCAATCTGTCAACTGTCCAACCATACACATGTCTCTACCTGTAATGCCAATCTGTCAACTATGTACCCTCTCTGTTGCTCTGCTCGAATGGACTATGCCATCACCAAGGTCATCTTCGTGGACTAGGAAATCTCAGTCATGGCAAGCGAATGCTTTTCATCTACTATTGAAGAAGACTTCGAATGGCTCTTGCTGATAAAATGATATATGATGTATCTCGATCAATATATCTGGCTCAAAGAATAAAGAGAAAATCCATATGCTGCATCATAGTAGCCCAACTACAATATATGTGATAACATCCAACTCTAACTGGGACAAGTGCTCTAAGGGAGAGAGTGCTTGAGAACCTCAAGAATCTCTGGTCCGCAGTACCATCTCATCATAAAATATCTAGCACTCAAATATCCACATCATCTTCAAAATGTGCTTGCTCTTACACACACAAAAATAGGCAATACCAAAGCAACATCTATGGGAAAAATCTATACTGAAAGTAAATGCTGGAAAATAAAATGCTAAAATAACAAATCTAATCTAAGAACTGTTAAGCAATTGCAAGTTTTATTCAAATAAGGTAAAGGGGCCAGACTCAATGGCCAAAAGACTCAACATAGAAAAAGAAAAAGAGTCTCAACCTATTGCTCAAGTGAGCTTATTTAGTCCTACCTACCCTACTCTAACCAATCAGACAAGTGCCAAGTAAAATCATAACTTGTTTGAAAATCAAAGAAAGATCCAGATAATGCAAAATGAAATCATGCCAAGGACGAGATTGATTTTCACACACTTCATCCATCAAGATACCGATATGATCATATAAATAATGCAGTTTCGTTCTTATTAGAAGAAGGCTATTAATATGACTCATGATTCAACCCCTCTAGGAAATTCCATGTGTTCTCATCTTCTCAATTATGACACTCAATTCTATTAACTCCCGAAAAAATGGAAGAACCAAATGAGGACAAATTTTGATGTAATGAAGTTAAAATTGAGATCAAACCCATTTGTTGTTAAAAAATGGAGAAAAGATGAAACTAATCTTTGTACACCTTCTCTAGCCACCCATAAGAATGATTGATAAACTTAAGAATGTTATTCATTAATGATGTTTGAAAAGGGAAATGGAGTGCCTTTTCTCCATTTATCTGACAATGCTTAGACTCGTGACTGAAAGTGACAACCTGACTAGGGCACAAACCAATACAAGAAGATTTTTAAAGTTGGGACGGGAGGGTGGATTGAAAATATGTATTTTCTCCCGTGTAGTTTATGATTTTTGAAATTGGAATTTGATAAGATGGAAAGGTTTTCACATCAATGACACTTTTGATTCCATGACTAATTTCAAAATTCGAAACAAGATAGGTATAAGATCGGTCTTAATGTGATTTCTCGAACCCAAGTATTAAACTGACCCATCTTGCTCAAGGATTAGAGGAGGGATTCTATCATACAAATTAGGACAAGGATCCGCATTAGAGTGTTCTATTAAGAATTGCTCTCGATCAGGTTTACTTACAACCAAGTCATTATGTGATTTTTCCTTTTTAGATTGTTGATTACGCTCAGCTGAGGATAAATAATTACCATCATCCATTTGACAAGGAAAAATATCAATGGCTTCATTTTTAACTTCCCTATCATCCTCACAAAGTTGATCTTCAACTACAATATGACAACATGATTGCTCTTCTTCAAATTTTTCTTCTTCTTCATAGATATGATCAAAATCTGAATCAAAATTGGGATGGCTTGAACATTGATTTGGATTATCTTCAACTAAGCAATGACTATCGATGAGAGGCTCAACCATGGATGTTTCTTGATGGTGATCATTGGGCTCTCCCTCTTCATCTGTGCCTTCTTTGGGTGATGATGACAAGATTTTAATAAGTTCCCCTTCTAAATCAATATTGAGGTCATAACCCTGCAGGGTTGAAATTTGCTCATCGCCATGTATATTCCTCAAGTATTCTATAACATTCTCTCGAATTGACGGGTCGTACAAAGGCACATTCACTGTTGGCTTAGGAGAGGAAAAATCAATTTGATAAGGACAATCATTAATTATTTCATCATCATTTTCTTGATATTCTTCATTAAATTGACTCTCATCTACACAATCATTACCTGATTGCTCGTCTACGGATTCATCAATGTCCTCACCCCATTCTTCTTTCAGCAAATTAGTAAACATATCATAACCAGTGATGGATCCCAAAGTTAAATGATCAAACCACCACCTAGCACTACCCCCTAAGGATTCTCCTAAGGCTCGCATATAAACATATTCATTGTCCACACCTTTACTTTCCATATAATACCAAAAGGTATCCAAATGACTCTCAATTGATTCAATTTTCATTTCATAGAAACAAGGCAACCTTTCGATGTATCTATTCGGCATCGGATGAGGTGCCCCATAAATTTCAGAGAAGTCAAAAGGAGAAGGTTTGGATTGTTTCCTAATGGGTTTGGTTACTTCAATTGGATGTTTAAATGATTTACAAGAATCATTTATCCAAAGCTTTGGTTGGTCATGATGTTCACTTACCGGTTCACTCAAGGTGGTTGGGGATTCTTTATTACATGGGTTAGGAAACTGGTGAGTGTAATGAAGATTATAATGATCATAATTATCCTCATACCGAGAATATAATCTCCATCTATCCCTCTCCTCATCTTGCCTTTTAAGCTCGATTAAAGCTTTGCCAAATTCTTGCGAGGTTGTGAAAATTTGTGGATAAATACGTCTAAATTCATTAACATTTATAGAAAAGGTTCGTTTCCCAGCAGAGTCACATTGTAGAGTTTGTATGGATGGGTTGGCCTTCCAGAGGAGTCTCCAGGTGCTATCACCAACCTTGTAGTTACCTATGTGAGGTGGATCCAGGATGGATGGTAGAGGGACATGCAACTAAGGAGGTGGAACCAAGATTGCTTCAACTCCCAAATGGATGATTGTCATGCCAATCGAGGCAGTCTTTGCTTTATGTTATCTTAGCCCAAGATAACAAAGGGGGAGACCCAAATCTGCCCTCGATAGGAGAGATAAGACCTAGACACCAGATTAGATCTAATAGACTTGAGGTACATAAGGTGTAAGGTAAGATGGAAACCCTAGATCTATGGAGGATGTCACTAGGTAAACCAAGGCTTTGGATTAGGGTTTAGGAAGTGTGAGGCTTGATCCAAAGTGGGACACATGTGACCTATGAGGTAAGTATTAGATCTGGGGTTAAGGTATTAGCAACAGGTGAAGATATCCACTGCCTTGGGAAATGTGACCAATGCAGGGAGGGAAAGGACAGGATTGGGGCTATTTAGGACCGATGGACAGACTCGAAAGAAGATATGACAATGTCAAAGTACCCGAGTCACCAGGAAAAAGTCAAAACACAGGAAAAACAGGCAAAAGAGGGGGGAGCACTAGGGTTGGAGATTAGTGCCTGTCAGATCTAGGGCAATGGAGTCACTATCTGCTCAGCGTTAGAGGAGACCCACTTGGGAAATACCTCGATCTACAAACCCAAAAAGCTATTTGGCCAGAAAATTTAGATCATAGGAAAAACCAGCAGCTTGATGGATAGCGCTAGGGTTTGGGAGGCCAATTTTTCAGATCTAGGGAAAACCAGCCACTTCTAGCTCAACGTTGAGGAAGATTTGGTGAGGAGAAGACCCGACCTACAAAATTCAGTAGTGGTTTGGCCAGAGATCAAGTGGTCTATTTTTTCGTATTTTTGGTTTTTTATTATTATGGGATTTTAATGTGAAAATGAAGAAAGCAGATGCCAATGGATTGAGATCTGGAAGAAAGGTACTAACCTGTAGATCTTACCTGGAAAACCTTGTAGATGCCTTGATGATGATGATCTTTTCTATCCCGATCAATTTGAGAAGCTTTGAGCGAGTTCTATGTCTAACGTTTTGCTCCAAGAAGTTAATGCGCCCTCTTTCCTGCACAACAAATGTCAACCATATCAGATTTGCTGCATCATGAGAAAAAAACAAGATGCTACAGAAAAATAGCAAGAAGAAATCATAGATCGCAATGATACTAATGAAAATTTCTTGATATAAGTGAAGCCAATCCAAGCGAGTTGAGGAGCCCTTGCAAAAATGCCCAAGCTGATGTCGCCCTCCTATAGACAAGATAAAGATTCCCAAAAAATATATATAGATCTCACAAAAATTTTCCGAATGCTAAGAAGCAAAAGACTTTCCAATCACCATCTAAGAACACCAGATGCAAAGGAGATCCAAGAAATATCCACAAGAAAAGTTTTTCTATTATCTAGATCCAAGAGCCAAAAACCCCTTAAAATGAGAAGCTCTCTCCTTTAAATAGGAATGAGAGAACCAAAATCATAACCACTTTTCAAATGAGTGGCTAAGATTAAAAGATACAAATGTCTAATCAATGGTTG
>LPNX010567708.1:17829-61952 GCA_001517045.1 Pseudotsuga menziesii
AAATAAAAGTGGACTAAATCACCCTAGGAGAGGGGATTCCACTCAACAAGAAATAAATGAAGCACATGGTGGGTCCATGGAGTGTTAACTAACTCCCTCTGGGTGTCCCCATGGCACAATAAAAATAATATAAATTTTAAACTGTGAATTTGTGCCGCCTTGAGGAAATCGGGAGCCTCCAAAAGCTCCAAAAAATAATATAAACTGCCCGAAAAATAGATGTGGGCCTATCCAGGTGCTGCAACTGCTGGAAGTGTGGAAGACATCACTCTCATCATCATAACTCATCTCATGCCATTTCCTTGCCTAAGTAGCCCAAATCGAATTCTTCAGTAGCCATTTAATTATTTTTTAATCCAACTCGGGAAACGTGAACCTTCCAAAACAACCTCCTAGGGTGCCTGCGTTATCCAACTTGGCTCACCAGGGTCTCAGGGAGGGGGGTACTATGGTACAATCAAGTGGCTGGACCCCCTATGCCCCATACAACGCCCTTGGAGATCCAACAAAATCATTTCCCTGCTCAGACACATCATCCAGTGAAGCAAAACTGCACCAAAAGGGTAAAATGAGCCTGATCATCTCTGCAAGTGCTTGGAACTGAAAACAAGCTGTCTCACTAGACTCGGAGAAGCCAAATCCATCTAGGGTATATACTCATACCCTTTCCAGGTCTCTGCTTGATCATCTACAATATCCAATAGACAAAATAATAACCTGTAAATGATCAGATAACCAATATAACTCAGGCTGGCATTCATCTGCTGCAAGTGTCCAAAGGCTAAGACATGCTCTACAAATCATTTAAGTAACAATCATAACAATTAGCAATCACCTCACTGGCGGTACATCAACCAAATACATATATAGGGTTTCATTTATTAACTATAACTCAGATCAGATCTTCAAGACCATACTCACTTCATAGTTGTAGTCAATTTGCTAGTGAAGGGTGAAGGCTAAAATTTACAAGGCTTGGACAAAGGATGACCACCAACTTGACATTGTGACACTTTGGATATAGAAAGAGAATACTCACTCTAGCCATATGACAGACAAACAACAACAAAGGGGATGGCAGTGCCTCACAAATGGGTGAACTACTTCAGAGGTGCTACTGCTTACTCACCTTGACAAATGCTCACAATCCAACTCAATACAAGTAAGGCCAGCAATCTTTAGATAGAACTTTTAGGAACCATTGCTTTTTGGGCCTTTGATTTTCCATAGCCTTGGTCTACGTATATTTTTATACGGACTTTTATTATTTTAGGCTTTTGCATTCATGTATGTTGAAAAACACTACTTTTCATGAATGCTTTAAGATATTTCATTGCAACATTTTTTCAGAGCCAATTTTTTCATTAGGCTAGCCTTTCATTCATGTATGTTGAAAAACACTATTTTTCATGAATGAACTTTTCATAGATATTCACTTCATTTCCAAATACATTGTATTGATGGCAGCGCTGCTTGTTTCCGCTAAGCAAACACATCCTAGGCAACTCAGAGCCGAAACACAAATAAATAGGGAGGCTTGCCCAACAAAGGCTCTAGCGAGGAAAGGTCCTCCATGCCAAAAGTCAAGCAGTAGGTTGGGTTTGAACATAATTGGAAAGTAATGGATGGGTGGAGATAGTGAATAATGAAACCAACACTAGCAAGCCAAAGAACGGTGGGAATGACTACCTCTATTCTCCCTAAGGAGGGTAAAACCAATGAGTATAGACTAAGAACTTCCAAGTCTGAGTAGGGACATCAATACATAATATAGATACATCCAAGTCCACATATTTATATGACCGCTAGATCATGACACTAAATGCTAATACATGTCACAAAAATGAGTATAAGAGCAATGATAACCATAACACAATATAATATAAGCCGATTCATAACCATGCAAATAATCCATCTGAACCATCATCTGTCCAATGAGAAAATACTGATACAAATCTGGGCATCACTAACTGCTCTGCAAATGACTAAATGACTACATCAGTCCTCGAATCTGAGTGTCTTGAGACTCAATCCTGGCATGGGATAGTACTATAGTCCGCAAATAAAATAATAATCCATCAAAACTGCTCATCTTAGCATCTCATATGTATGAGATCTGGCTAAAAAAATGTATTGGATCTGAAAAATAAATATGGTAGCTTGACTACTATATATGTGATAACATCTGGCTCTAGCTGGGACAAGTGCTATGCTGAATAGAGCGCTTGAGAACCTCAGAATCTCTGGTCCTCGCACTCTGCTACTAGCATCCTAGATCAATCCCTCCAACTCTGCAACTGCTACCAAAAATGTCACCGACTACTTGCAAAATGTCCAGAGCTATATACCAAACTCACAGATCGGTCGTCAGAACAATATGTGGATAAAATAAAGTATTGAAAATAAAAATGCGTGAAATAGAAAAGCAGAAAATAAATCTAATCTATAACCGTAACTCTTAAGAAAAGTTTGATTTTTATTGTGCAGAGAAAGAAAATGAACTCAAGACTAAACTAAGGACTTCAAAAGGCGAGCCTTCAGGCACAGATACAAAACTCTAAGCTACACTACTGCCGGGAAAGGCTTATTTAGGGTCTACCTACTCTACCCTACTAGGAAAAACAAGACTCAAACTAAGTGAGGTCAGGGATGTAACCCCCTAAATCCCTTTGGTTGATAGGAAGTAAGATTTGTCGTCCAGTACCAGTAACAAGAAAGCACATGTCACCTATGCAACGCTCAACGGAAAAAGGTCCAACCCAAAGGTCATCAGCTTGCCCTGATCGGATATGCAGTATATGATTCGGGATAAGGACTTGACTTCTCGTGGGAAATCTATTCCTATTCACTGATTCAGGGACAACTTCAATGTTGCGCATGGGCATGGGATGGACATCAACAAGGTTTCGTGGTTGTGGGGTGAAAATCCTCGAGCTCCTCTTGGAAGGAACTGCATCAAATCTGGGTGGACCACCATCCATGGGAATAGCTACCCTGCCAACTAAGATCTCTCTAACCTCTCTCCTCATCTCTAGGATACTTGCATTATTCCTTTCATCATGAGGAGACATTACATGTTTGACAGTTTCACCCATAGTCCAGAAGTCTCTATCTTTTTCCAAGGGATGAGGCATATGGGATATAACAGTATTGTGGCTAGAGCCTTCCCCTATAGGAACATAAATGGGCATATTTTCTAACTCGGTTGGGACTACTTCAGACTGAGATGCCGAAGAAATAGGAATGTGAGATAGATCACGAGTGTGATGACTAGATGACTCAGGTGGAAGAAGGAAATTAGGGATGAGAGGATATGTAGATAAAGCATTATTTTGGGTAGTCGAAGGAGTCTGAAATATAGCAAGGTTGTTAAGATTAAACTCTACTTCAGTTGCATCATTGATTAAGGCATCATCTTCCCAACTTAAGGAGTTATCAAGGACTTGAGTTAGATTCCCGTCTTCTAAAGATAAGTGAGATAAAGACCTAGCAACATCAGAGTAATGGGAGCCATTTGCTTCGTCACCAGTCTCTACTACAATGGCTAACTTAGGACGGTTTGCCCATGGGTAAATAGGTTCGAGCCCCAGGCTTTCCCTTTCTCTATTACGGTCCATTAAAGTAAACCATTCACTCACTCTATAAGGCACCCTTTCGACATTATCAACTTCAAGTGTAGGATTTTCTACTGCAATATTTTGTTCTTGACCTTGAGGTTGACTTTCACTTCCTCTTAATTCCTCTAATTCCTCCGAGCATTCGTTTATAAGCATTTCCAAGTCAATTATCCTGGCAAGCTCAACTATTTGATCTTCTTCAAAAGAAGAATTAGAATCTTCCATTGCCATGAACATGTTTTCAAGTTGCCCATAGTCCCATGCTTCACTTTCATCTTCCAGAATATTAGCTTTGGCAATATTCAACAATTCATCTCCATATGTGTTTTTTATCCCTTCCTCAAAAGTCTCCAAATGCTTTTCATAACAGGGTTCCCTATTGATCTTAATCAGAGCACTGTCAGAGTTTGAGACACAAAGATAAGATAAGTCCATCATGAGGTATCCACCTAGACCAGCTGCCCACTTCCTAGATAAAAGCATTCCATATGCTGGGGGCAAGTCAATAACAACCACATCCATCATGGTGGAGATGTCTGAGCATGCAAATAGATCAGCTCTAAGGTTTTTGATTAAACCATAGGATGGCACTCGCCTAGAATCTATACCACTGACATTCCCATAAGGCCTAGTCACTTCTAATCCCATTTCCTTCATGACATGCAAAGGAATTACATTCATAGTTGCTCCGGAATCCAACATGCAATTATGCAGGAGCATACGCTAAATGTGTAAGGTTAGGTAAAAGGGAGGGTGACCACCGTTTTTTCTTTCATAGATTGCAGACTGGATGTTGATAGGTGGATCCTTTTCATCTTTGCTAGGTTGCATCCCACTAGGGCTCTGTATGTGACTGGATTCTAAGGCAACCTCAGAAGTCTTGTCTTGGCCAATGCCATCAAAGAACTCCTCTACTTGGCTTCTTACAAAGGGCACCTTCATTAACTCAGTGACAGGGATATTACACATTATCTTGCTTACCTCTTTCTCTATGTCGATGTTCAAATCAAAATCTCCTAAGGCAAGATCTTCTTCTTCCTTGTTATCTTCATTAATCGCTTTGCGTTTGTCTAAGAAAGAAGGCTGGAAATCAATTCTTCGTTTATATATTCTAACATGTGGTTGTTCCTTTGTTTTAGGGATATCTAAGGCACAACATGAGCAATCAGGTTCATCAGCAAAATCTTCCTCTTACTCCCATGGCTCTTCTTCCAAGAGAATTCTTCCAAACCCATCATCAAAAGATAAATCATTGATAAAGTTGATGTTGTTTGGTTGGTCATTAGGGTAGCTGGTGTTTGATGGTTCTTCTTCATTTTCATCACACCAATTAACATTCTTCCTCTCGGAGCTTCCTGGATACTCGGGTTGTCTTCTATTAGGATCTCTCTCAGGACCTCTATTGTTGTTCTACTAAGGTTTAGGGCCATAAGGATTTCTATGTCTCTTAGGATCGTGAAAACTAGCAACACTCTTTGTTAGGACAGTTAGTTGTTTCGTCATCTCTTGCATGGTTTCTAACGTGTCCTTTGATTCTTTTGGTTCATTCACAGGTTCCTTAGGCTTTCGGAGCTTAGGGTCAGATTTGGAAGTGGATGGGGCAAAGTGATCAAAAAAGTTTTGCTTACCCATAGATGCTGCATGTTGTTCAACCATCTTTGCATTAAGTTGGGCAGTCTTCAAGTCATTGGGATTCTTATCCTTCAAGTTATTTCCCAACCAACCGTCAAAAGCATTCAAATAATGAATAACACTTGCTTGGTCCTTGGGTTTGATTTCATCTGGGATATTTCCTACAGTCTCGTCAAATCTTAGGTTAAACTCATTGACTGTTTCATTCTCCCTCTTCTTGATGTCAAACAGTTGATGTAAGAGGAATTTCCCATCTAACTTGTGAGACCAATCACTACTAAGCTTTGTGGCAAAATTGTCATATTCATTGATGGATGAAGCTGGTAATCTATCAAACCACTTCCGCACATCTCTTTCCAGAGAATGCAGAAGGCCCCTCATCAATTCATCTTCATCAACAGCTCCATATGCTTCCATATGATCCCAAACTTTGTCAATGTAGTCTTCAATGGAGATAGCTGACACTCCATCAAACTTGGGAACCTTTTCGAAGTATTTATCAGGCATGTCATGGGGGGCTCCTAGATCAGGGAGAAATCTAAAGGAGATGCCTTAGTCTTCCTTCCAAAAATCCTAGGGTTTTGTGGAGGAGTAACATTTTGATTTCCACTAGTATTTGTTCCGGCCATTGGGCTAGATGAGGTTGAAGGAGATTCTAAAGGATGACTTGAGAAAATAATGGGGCTAGATATCTTCCAAAAGAAGTTGGAAGAGTCTTCTTTAGTTTGTCTGTTTTTCCTTGCGTAAGTTATAGGGATTCCTTCAGGATTTATAGGATGTTCTAAGAACTTAAGATTAATATGCTGGGTACGGTCCTCAGTGGAGTCGCGGGGTGGAGTCGCCAGGTGAACCACACACGTAATTCATTGAAAAGAGATATGTCGTAGGGAAAGGTGAGGTATGTTGAACTAAGGTAGGCCTCTACCTTCCCTGGCAACGACGCTTGTTGCCGCCTAATACACACTTTATGACACGGGGAAGTCTCCAACCCGCCTTGTGTGTCCTTAGGGGCAAGTTAGAGTTGGGGACCATTGTCACCACAATCTACCAACTCCTCCGTTTAGGCGAAATCCCAACAGAGCCAAGGAGGGTAGTCCCTATAGGAAGGTTTATTAACAATTTAGTTAAAGGGATTTTATTTAATTAAGGTTACAAGGTTACAAGATCGGTGCTTAGATTAAAAGGAGTCAAAAGATTACAAGTTACAAATTTACAAAAGAATTAAGAATGATTATTCACAATTGTCTATGCTAAGCAAGATCTACAATATTAACAATATGAACAATGTAAATGAATTACACAATATGAACAAGTGCTAAAGAATGGTTAAACAAAAATACAATGATACCTGAAAGGAAACAAGATATACACCGGATGAACAAGTTATTATGCCAAAGATCAAACGACAGATTGCTTTCAAGTTACAAGATTAAACAATGTTTTACTCAAGTGTGCCACAGTATTTTAAAGATATTATACTTGAAAGTGCAAGGTACTGAAATGAAATTGAGATGCTTGCAAGATGTACTTGTAAAATGAAAGCCTTGAAAAGCAAAGACTTTGAAGCAAATACAGAAACATAAATGTGGGTAAGACGTTTTGCAATGTCTCTTGGTTCCTTTTAGGTAAATTTTATTAAAGTTGAAGTCTTGGATTAAGTTTTAGATCCGGTGGTGTGACTACCCCAATCTGGTATCTCTCAAGTCAAAGAGGGAGTGCTGGTGCGCTCAAAACAGTGGAAACAAGTCCACCTGTAGCTCACAGGTCAAACCCCAATGCGCCGATGCTCAACAAGGAGGACGTAGAACGCCTAGAGACCCCCATGGTCTTCTACTCCAACTAGCTTCTGAGGTCACTGTTTTTAATCAACCGAAAAAATAGCAAGATGGATGCCTATTAAACTAGAGCCCCCAAACCCCTCCACTTTTCATACCCTTGATCCGAGTTCCCTAAAGGGAGATAACGGAGGGCAGAGGATACACGGACGGATGTCAGGTTGTATATTACTTTTTGCAAAATTAAATGACAAGAAGTAAATTACAGAAATAAAGTAACCCACAAGCCTCAAACTGAGCTTTGTGCCACAGGGCACGGTGCCGGTACCTTGAGGTACTTGGAGCAACTAAACTATAGAATAGAAAGCAAAACTAATCTAGATGCTTGCTTGAAAAAGAAATGCTCAAAAATAAACTAAGCTAAACCAAGTATGCTAACCACACAACAATCTCCCTAAAGGAGAAGGTGGGTAAAACTGAAAAATCTAGATCTATTTAAAATGGAAAAACAACAACTAGTAATCTACTTCCTAATCTACTTACAATATATTACAAGTTACTTTCGGAAAACGCTTAGAGAAATGCCCACAAAGAGACTCTCCCGAGGCTTACAAATAGCTAGAAAATGGGGTAAGAAGATAAGCGTTTGAACTCTTTTGAAACCTGTTGCAAGTTGAGGTGTTTTTGATGTGATTTGGGTAGAACCTTCCCTTGTAAACTGTAAAACCTGCTAAAAACCAGCAAGCTTTGCTTGCTGGAAAATGACAGGAAACTCAAAAGGAAGTTAGAAAATGTTAGTATAAAAATACAATAATTTTACAGTAAAAATCTGGGTTTTAAAATATCAGAAAATTGAATATTAGAGAGATGAAAATTGCATTTCCAGCCACCTAAAACACAGTAAGAAATCAGATCTGAAATAAATAATAAAAATATAACATGGATCTATTAAAGAAAACTAGATTTTGCTACTAAACAATAACAAAAATACTAGTTCCTAAAACAGAAAACAAGACTAGATATTAGGGCCTTGGAGGGAGAACTTTTCCAAGCTTGGATCCCTGCAAAGAGTTTAGCTAAAGCTGCAAAACTCACACATAGAGATGAGAACGCCATAAATAATGCAAAAAACTTTTCAAAATCTTACAATGTTAATCACAAGTGCAAATAGAAAAACTTCTACCTACAAGTCTCTCCACAAAAAACTTTGTGGAGAGCTTCTATGATAAATAATGCAACAATAAACCCCAATAGGGCAACAACATTACAATAGCCAAAGGCTTTGAAAACTTGAGAGAGAAGAATATAGAAAAGAGGGGGAAGAGAGTATTTCGGCAGCATAACCATGCTCCAAAGAATGATGCTAAAATGAGAGGAGGGGCTTCTCTTTTATAGTTGAAAAAATCTCAAACCCATTCTCAAATCAAGGGTCCAACACATATATCTAATTCTAGCTCTTCTCCACCCTTAGATTTAGGTTTGTTGACTTTGCAAGCCATCCACCAATCATAAGCAAGGGTGCCTCTTCAAATCAATGGTAAAAAAGATAGATCCCATGTCACAATGAAGCTTAACCCTTAGATCTAGGGTTTCCATGATTTGAAGAGGCACCCTTCAAATCTTTTGACTCAAATTTTTATTTTTTATTTTTTATCTTTTATTTTTAATCTTTTATTTGGGGCCTTTGACACAAATTTTGATTTTTTTGTTTTTATCTTTTATTTTTGGAAAAACAAGAGGGGGCGCCCCACTTAGGAGATCTTCAAAAATTTATTTTGACCATGGGGGTGGGGGTTATTTAAAAATAAAAATTAAGTATGCCTAGCCACCCCCCAAACTTAATTACCATAGCCTTATTTGATTTTTTGCTTCAAAATCAAATAATTTAATTTTTCACCCTAGGAAATGGTCTAACTTCCCAACCTCTTGTTAGAATGACATGGGACTTGAACTAATGGCTTAGGAGGTGTCATAACATTTTTATTTGCATTCATAGCCTCTATTACAAAATGCCAAGGTTCAAGAAATTACATTATTTCATCAAAGCTTAATTACATGGGACTTGAACCAATGGCTTAGGGGGTGTCATAGCATTTTTATTTGCATTCATAGCCCTTATTACAAAATTACATTATTTCAAGAAATTACAAGAAATTACATTATTTCATCAAAACTTAATTAATTAACCACCAAATGGTAAAGTTAATTAATTAGGAAAAAATAAAAAAAATTAAATTAAAATCCTTACGAAATTCCGCAAGACTATAAGATATGGCTAGCATGGTCATGGACAACAACTTGAAACCCTAGCCACCTCATGGGCTTGATTATCAGAATGCCAATTCATCACTTTGGAGGATTGGTGAGTTAAAAACTCAACCAATTAAAATTGTTAATTAACAAAATTAACTGGAAGGGGAAAAAACACTCAGTGAAGAGGACTTCCCTGATACTAAAGTCCATGTTGACATCCTTAGAAGAATGACCCATGCTGACATATAAAGTTACATTAATTATCCCACGCAGGGGAGCGAACATTTCGTGTACAAAAGGGGCAGAATTGTCCTCTTGAGTGGTGCAAATTGTACAATATGTACATCTGCAATGTACATGACGTTGCCACATAGTCGATGTAGGTGGGCAACAACGCCAAAATGTTATCACCAACCTTGTAGTTGCCTATGTGAGGTGGATCCAGGATGGATGGTAGAGGGACAAGCAACAAAGGAGGTGGAATTAAGATTGCCTCGACTCCCAAATGGATGGTTGTCACGCTAATCAAGACACTCTTCGCTTTATGTTATCTTAGCCCAAGATAACAAGGGGGGAGACCCAAATCTACTCCCGATAGGAGAGATCAGACCTAGACATCAGATCAGATCAAATAGACTTGAGGTACGTAAGGTGTAAGGTAAGATGGAAACCCTAGATCTATGGAGGATGTCACTAGGTGAATCAAGGCTTTGGATTAGGGTTTAGGAAGTGTGAGGCTTGATCCAAAGTGGGACACAGGTGACCTATGAGGTAAGTACTAGATCTGGGGTTAAGGTACTAGCAACAGGTGAAGATATCCACTGCCTTGGGAAACATGACCAATGCAGGGAGGGCAAGGACAGGATTGGGGATATCTAGCATCGATGGACAGACTCGAAAGAAGATATGACAATGTCAAAGTACCCGAGTCACCAGGAAAAAGTCAAAACACAGGAAAAACATGCAAAAGAGGGGGGAACGCTAGGGTCGGAGATCAATGCCTGTTAGATCTAGGGCAATGGAGTCATTATCTGCTCAGCGTTGGAGGAGAGCCACCTGGGAAATACCCCGATCTACAAACCCAAAAAGGTATTTTGGCAGAAAAGTCAGATCATGGGAAAAACCAGCAGCTTGATGGATAGCACTAGGGTTTGGGAGGCCAATTTTTCAGATCTAGGGAAAACCAACCACCTCTAGCTCATCGTTGAGGAAGATTTGGTGAGGGGAAGACCCGATCTACAAAACCCAACAGTGGTTTGGCCACAGATCAAGCGGGCTATTTTTTAGTATTTTTGGTTTTTTTATTATTATGGGATTTTAATGGAAAAATGAAGAAAGCAGATGCCAATGGATTGAGATCTGGAAGAAAGGTACCAACCTGTAGATCTTACCTGGAAAACCTTGTAGATGCCTTGATGATGATGATCCCTGCTATCCTGATAAATTTGAGAAGCTTTGAGCGAGTTCTATGTCCAACGTTTTGCTCTAAGAAGTCAATGCGCCCTCTCTCCTGCACAACAAACGTCAACCATATTAGATTTGCTGCATCATGAGAAAAAAACAAGATGCCATAGAAAAATAGTAAGAAGAAATCATAGATCGCAATGACACTAATGAAAACCCCCTAATACAAGCGAAGCCAATCCAAACGAGTTGAGGAGCCCCTGCAAAAACGCCCAAGCTGATGTCACCCTCTCGTAGACATGACAAAGATTCCCGAAAAAATATATAGATCTAACAAAAATTTCCTGAATGCTAGGAAGCAAAAGACTTTCCAATCACCATCTAAGAACACCAGATGCAATGGAGATCCAAGAAATATCCACAAGAAAAGTTTTTCTATTATTCAGATTCAAGAGCCAAAGACCAGTGAAGCTCTCTCCTTTAAATAGGAATGAGAGAACCAAAATCATAACCACTTTTCAAATAAGTGGCTAAGATTAAAAGATACAAATGTCTAATCAATGTTTGAGATGAGCTCAACATACAATACAATGTACATGGATCAATATAACAATATAATATAAAAGTGGATTAAATCATCCTAGGAGAAGGGATCCCACTCAACAAGAAATAAATGAAGCACATGGTGGGTCCATGGAGTGTTAACTAACTCCCTCTGGGTGTCCCCATGGCACAATAAAAATAATATAAATTTTAGACTGTGAAATTGTGCCTCCTTGAGGAAATTGTGAGCCTCCAAAAGCTCCAGAAAATAATATAAAATGCCCAAAAAATAGATGTGGGCCTATCCAGGTGCTGCAACTCCTGGGGAAGGTGTGGAATACATCACTCTCATCATCATAACTCATCCCATGCCATTTCTTTGCCTCAGTAGCCCAAATCGAATTATTCAGTAGCCATTTAATTATTTTTTAATCTGCCTCGAGAAACGTGAATTGCCAAAACAACCTCCTAGGGTGCCTGCGTTATCCAACCGAGCCCACCATGCTCTCAAGGAGGGGGGTACTATGGTACAATCAAGTGGTTGGACCCCCTATGTCCCATACAACGCTCTAGGAGATCCAACAAAATCATCTCCCTGCTCAGACACATCATCCAGTGAAGCAAAACTGCACCAGAAGGGTAAAATGAGCCTCATCATCTCTGCAAGTGCCTGAAACTGAAAACAAGCTGTCTTACTAGACTCGGAGAGTCCAAATCCATCTAGGGTATATACTCATACCCTTTCCAGGTCTCTGCCTGGTCATCTACAATATCCAATAGACAAAATAATACCCTGTAAATGATCAGATAACCAATATAACTCGGGCTGGCATCCATCAGCTGCAAGTGTTCAAAGGCTAAGACATGCTCTACAAATCATTTAAGTAACAATCATAACAATTAGCAATCACCTCATTGGCGGTACATCAACCAAATACATATATAGGGTTTCATTTATTAACTATAACTCAGATCAGACTTTCAAGACCATACTCACTTCATGGTTGTAGTCAATTTGCTAGTGAAGGGTGAAGGCTAAAATTTGCAAGGCTTGGACAAAGGATAACCACCAACTCGACTTTGTGACGCTTTGGATATGGAAAGAGAATACTCACTCTAGCCATATGTCGGACAAACAACAACAAAGGGGATGGCAGTGCCTCACAAATGGGTGAACTACTTCAGAGGTGCTTACTCACCTTGACAAATGCTCACAATCCAACTCAATACAAGTAAGGCCAGCAATCTTTAGATAAAACTGTTAGGAACCATTGCTTTTTGGGCCTTTGATTTTCCATAGCCTTGGTCCACGTATATTTTTATACAGACTTTTATTATTTTAGGGTTTGCATTCATGTATGTTGAAAAACACTACTTTTCATGAATGCTTTAAGATATTTCATTGCAACATTTTTTCAGAGCCAATTTCATTAGACTAGCGTTTCATTCATTTATGTTGAAAAACACTACTTTTTATGAATGGGCTTTTCATAGATATTCATTTTATTTCCAAATAGATTGTATTGATGGCACCGCTACTTGTTTCTGGTAAGCAAACACATCCTAGGCAACTCAGAGCCGAGACACAAATAAATAAGGAGGCTTGTCCAACAAAGGCTTTAGCAAGGAAAGGTCCTCCATGCCACAAGTCAAGCAATAGGTTGGGTTGAAACATAACTGGAAAGTAATGGATGGGTGGAGACAGTGAATAATGAAACCAACACTAGCAAGCTAAAGAATGGTGGGAATGACTACCTCTATTCTCTCTAAGGAGGGTAAAACCAATGAGTATAGATCAAGAACTTCCAAGTCTGAGTAGGGACATCAATACATAATATAGATACATCTAAGTGCACATATTTATATGACCGCTAGATCATGACACTAAATGCTAATACATGCTACAAAAATGAGCATAAGAGCAATGATAACCATAACACAATATAATATAAGCTGAGTCATAACCATGCAAATAATCATTTTGAACCATCATCTGTCTAATGAGAAAATACTGATACAAATCTGGGCATAACTAATTGCTCTGCAAATGACTAAATGACTACATCACTCCTCAAATCTGAGTGTCCTGATACTTAGTCCTGGCATGGGAGAGTACTATAGTCCGAAGATAAAATAATGATCCATCAAAACTGCTGATCTTAGCATCTCATATGTAGGAGATCTGGTGAAAAAAATGTATTGAATCTGAAAAATAGAATATGGTAGCTTGGCTACGATATATGTGATAACACTAGGTGAACGAATTGCCATGTTCACCAGAAAGATAATGTTGTAGGAGAGGTGAGTAATGAAATATAGTGATTGTAAAAATTTAACAATCACCAAAGTTAAGCTTGATGTGTTATGAATGATAAAAAGGTAAATGCATTCACATACACTAAAGATATGTAAAAACGAACCAAGGTAAGCCTCTAACTCCTTTGCAACGACGCTAAAAATGTTATTACAAATCTTGTAGTTGCCCCTTAAGGTGATCCTATCCAGGACGGCAAAGGGGAAATGCAACTAAAGTTGTGACCTACGGTAGTTAAGACCTCTGAAATAATTAGTTGTCACATTGACCAAAACTACAGGCACTTTAGACTAGGTGAATGACCAAGCTTAGGGGGTGTCCCTATAACCAAGATAACCTAAAAGATGAGAGATTTATGTGGATTATGCCAGGTATATTGATTAGATCTCTCAATGTAATAGTTAATTAGAGTTTTAAGCAATTACTATGAGAAAATAAGAGTCTATGTGAAAAGCCCCAAAATTTTCCTTAGGGTTTAATGCATGAAAATCGAATCTAAGGGTAAATGGTGATCCTATTCAGGATGGCAAAGGGGAAAGGCAACTAAAGTTATGACCTACGGTAGTTAAGGCCTCTAAAATAATTAGTTGTCACACTGGCCAAAACTACAGGCACTTTAGGCTAGGTGAACGACTAAGCTTCGGGGGCATCCCTATAACCAAGATAACCTAAAAGATGAGTGATTTATGTGGATTATGCCAGGTATATTGATTAGATCTCTCAATGTAATAGTTAATTAGAGTTTTAAGCAATTACTAAGAGAAATTAAGAGTATGTGAAAAGCCCCAAAATTTACCTTAGGGTTTAATGCATGAAAATCGAATTTGAGGGTAAATGGTGAAATTAGGTGAAGTTAAACACTTAATTTAATTGCTAGGTGTTACATAAGACAAATGAAAGTGAAACTAGCAATACCCAGTTTACGGAACAATAAATAACCACTTCCCCCAAGGAGGGCATCTCTCCCTAAAGGACAAACCAGTGTTTTGGGTAGGCAAATGGAGTCTGATGGTTGTGAAGCTTTAGGTCTAGGGGTTTTAATTTAAATCCAAAGTGGGTTTAAAGTTTTATTAACCGCCACAAACTAGAACCTACAAATGTAAAGAATAAGGGTTTTAGTGAAAGAAAATGTAGCCCCAAACAGATAAAAAATAGAGAGAAAAATTTGCTCGGGAAAACTTACTTGATGTGTTTGAGGATGAATGCCGAAGTGATGAAGACTATCCCCACATAGATCAAGTGGAAAGATGGTGAGATCTAGCTTCAACCAAGTCGCCTGAGAGACCACAAGTGCACCCTCTCTCTTGCCAAGCCAAAGATTAGATCAATCAGATCGGTCAAGAAAAAGAACAATTGTTGATGAGAAATAAAAGATGAGAGAATAAGAGATCATGCGATAAAAATACTCCCTCTAACCACAAGATCCGGACAAGAGAATAAGGTGGATCTCCTCCACAAGTGTGCTCTTCTCCAGATTGATTTCCCTGTCAAGCAATAAAATGGATCCAAAAGGTTATGCCAAATATTCACCAAGATTTTCCAATGCAAGCAAGAGATAGCATTAATCGATCAACAAGAACATTTTTCAATCATCCAGATAAGACAAGAGATACCAAAAATATTCTCTATTATTCTTCAAGAGCCAATGGTGCCAAATTTCTTGATGGGATACAATGAAGGGGTCTCTTCTTTATATAGATTTTGAGAGCCTAAAACCCTAACTCACTTTATCATTCGATGGTTGAGATTAAAACATCATCAATGGTGGATATTACATTTTTAATTTTTACATTTTCAAGTACATGGATCAATACATAAGGGGGACGTACTTTGCCCAATGATGCCTTAGTTAGGCAAAATACATCATATCATAAGGTAACAACATGTGATACATAAAAGATGGGGCGCCTTAGAGACATAAATTACCCTAGGCCCTCATAATATCATGACATAATATATAACTTGAAAATACATCAATGTCCAAGGTGAGGGACGCCCCATGGGGGGACGTCACCCCTAGGAGATCCAATAAAATAATCTGGAGCTTGAAACTGAGTGAAATTGGTGCAAACTGGTTTGGAGAGCCATAACACATCGCCAAAAATTATTCCCAAGCCATTTCATCAACCTCACTAGCCAAATCGATTTCTTCAGTGAATTTCATATTCCATCTTTTGTTGGTACAACGTCCAGAAATAATAAAAATCATCACAACTCTCTGTTGGCTGAAAACTGGGACAAATTGACTGCATAGATATGCTCGAAGACATGGTTTAATGGTACTGGTGACTACACATACCCCCTAGAGTGCTGTAGTGCCCTAGAAGCGCCACTCTCTGAAGTATCTCATCAACAAAAATTTAATCTGACCAATAATAAAGTGATAATAATCACTGAACTCTAAAACTGTGACCAAATCCTGAAAACTAAGATTGCAGTATTGCTGTTGGGCATGTCTGGAACAAATATAGCCAATATCAATTTTTGTAGGCATTGCCTTGGGAATCGTGTTTGACTTGGTCAACTGGGTTTGTTGACCACCAAAACCAACTAGGTGGACAACGATGTACCATGCACATGTTGGATGTGCCTTGAAGACAAGAATGAAGTACGTAATGATTATATCAAGCGAGGCAGCTCTTCTTCTCTTCTTCTCTCTATGAAATTTCCGCGCCCCTGCGGTGGATTTTGTAAGGATATGTCAGCATGAAGGTCTAGCTTTTTGTAGCTTAATCGTGTAAGACTTAGTCATTAGGGAAGTCCTTTCATCGAGTGTTTTTTCACTTGGATAATTAAAATTTATTTTTAGAGATTTTAATTATTTGAGTTTTTCACTCAAAATTACCTCCAAAGTGGTGAAAGGTGTTCTAGTGATCGAGTCCATGGGGTGATTGGGGCCTATGCATGTTCTATATTACCATGCTAGACATTATCTAGAGTCTTGCGGAATTTCATTAAGTTTTGCATAGGTTTTTTTAATTTTGGTCATTAAAAATTGTCACTTAGGACAATTTGTTGTAATGTAAAGGAGGGTTACTTGGTCATTTTTAATGTTGTATAGGGGTATGGGTACTCAAGACAAATGGCATGAGACCCCCAACACCCTTGGGCCAAGTTTGAAGTCATTCATACAAGTATTACTATGGTTTTGGTCACTTTTGCCCAAGTTAGTCATGGAAATCAAGAAATTGGACATTTAATTAGAGCCAAATTTTGGAAAATGACTATTGTCACTTGGGGTGGCCAAGTAAAGGTTCTATTATTTATACTAGGCTCCTAAGACAAATTTAAGACCCAAAGGCCCCCCCCCCAAGCAAGCATGTAACAAGTTTTGAGTTGCCGACTCTAAGGGGGTGCGCCCTTCTCTCTTTGATTGGCTGGGTGAGCTAAAGTCAATGGAAGGGGCTCCACTATGGTGGTTTCCTCCCCATTTGACATAGCAATAAGGTTAAAAGTATTAAATTGGGGGTTTCTCTCCCTATATTTGAGATCTCAAACCATGGTTTTGCTCTCCTTGAGCAAATTCGCCCCCCTCTCTTCCTTGTGACACTTGTCTAGCATGCAAAGAGCCTCTCTCTTTCCTTTTTCCTATTTAAGGAGGCTTCCCCTCCTCATTTGGGACACACACCCACTCTCTCGCTCATGCTCTCATTCTTTCTCTTGCTTTCATTCCATAGCTTTTGCTTTGGCCATTGTAATTTTCAGCCATTTGGCTTTGCTAATCAAAAATCTTTGGAGGAATCCGGTGTCCTTTGTGCTCATTGATAGTTTGTTTCTATGCTCAAGTAACTACATAATCTAGGGAGGCCACGGAATCATAGTAATTTGTTTTGGTAAGATTTATGGTATTTGTATTCCATAGATTTTGTGAGTTCTCTTTCTTGTAGTTAAAGAAGTTCATATCTTTTCTAGTTTGCAATTTATGATTTCTTTGCTCATCATTTGGTTATCACCTCTTTGTAGTTTGGTAGTAAAAATCTTATTAGTTGCAGGTATACGGATTGAGGAGTGGGATTCCAACCTTGGATGCCTCATTGCTCGATTTCTTGAAGAGCTAAGGACAAAATTTCCTCTTTTTTTACACATAAGTTTCTGCATTTTAGTCTTGGTTGGGTTCTTCAAGTCTAATTTTTATTCTTATTTACTCAAATTATCTTAACATTATTCTCTTTGCAACTTTGTATAAATTTTGTACCTATATTGCACTAACATACTAACCTCCCCAAAATGATTTGGGGCATATTACATCATTTTTTGTTCGTTGGTTTTTAGTAGGTTGGTGACAAAATAGGGCAAAACTCTGCCTAATTTCAGCCATAGAAGAGTTTTAAGGCCACCCCAAAGGAAGAGCTTCAAGGCCATCTCAAGAAAGGAGAAAAACACGGTTTTTCTCACTCTCTTTACCTCTTTCTTTACGCTAAAATTTCAACCTTTGTAACAAGTCCAAGAGACTCTCTTGGACTTGATTTCTTGCTTTGCATTTTCAATTAAATCAAGTTTCATTTATTTGCCATCCATTGTTAGCAAAAGAAGTTGGGCTTGCCCACCTTTGCATAAGCAATTATTGATTGGCGTGGGTTTAGATTAGTTAGAATTTCATTTTGTTTTTATTTTCTTCTTTATTTTTGCCCACATCTTGCAAGCGATTTGGCTTATGCCATCCTTGCAAAATCGTGCCGTCTAGTGTTTTTTTATTTGTTATTTTCATTTGCCCACACCTTGCAAGTGATTCGGCTTTGCCATCCTTGTGAAATCGTGCTGGCTTGTATCTTCCTTTCTTTTATTTTTATTTGCCCACACCTTGCAAGTGATTCGGCTATGCCATCCTTGCAATATCGTGTTGGCTTGCATTGTTAATAATTGTTAAATTCTTCATTTCGTTTAAAATAAACCTTGCCCCAATCTTCGCCCCGTATTCACTCCCCTTGTCGGTTGGTTCGACCTTCGGTGACAAGAAAGGGAGAAGATTTGAGTTGGTTAGAATAATAGGCATTTCAATCCATTATTGCAAGATTGAGAATAAGAGGATTAGTGTGTGGAGCTAGGAGGGTAGAGGTCGTTGGGGGCCTCGTGGCACTCTGTGTCCTCCTGTTGAGCACATTGCTAGTTCTTGGGACTGACTTGTGGAGCTAGGAAGGGAGCCTTGTGCTCTCTTGCTGAGCACCCAATCGTTTCTCTCAGTTGAGGGATAAGGGTTGGAGGTAGACACATTAGTTAGTTGGTTTATTTCTTATGCAAACACATTAATCCCTTAAGTTGAAGAAAGACCTTAAAATAAATTAAAATCTATTGGACCACTTGCACAACATCATGATCTTTCATTTTATTTACTATTGCAGTCATCATTTACTTGGTTTAGTTCTTCTTCAAACTCATCTCGTACACTTTAGTTCATTTGCTTAAAGTGTTTTACATTTGATGAATGTGGTCTTTTGATTATTGTGGTGAAGAAATGAATTAGAGCAATTTGTGCATTTTGGCAATTTCATTGTAATCTTTGTTTGTGACTCCATAGCCCGATTGAGGAAGGAACTGGTTTAGTAATTGTATATTTTTATTGCAATTATATTTGGTTTACGAATAAAGAAAGATTTGCTTGTTATTTGAAATTGTTGCATTTCTGCATGATTGACTGCCATAAAGTTTAAATTAATTTATTCATCTTTCAACTCCTAAAACACAACCTTTGAAACATAGTAAATAGGGACTACCCCCCTGGACCTTTTTAGAAGTTGGGTCTAAACAGAGGAGTTAGGAACTGAGGTGACATTGGATTTTAAACTCATAGTTTCCCTCGGGAACACACCTAGTTGTTGGAAGACTTTTCCATGGTCAAGTGTGTTTTAGGCAACAACAGGGTTGACCAGGTCAAAATATCCAAAGTGAAGGTGGAGCAATAATCTAGACGATCTTGAGTACAACAAGAATGTATTAATCTCGCATGATTATGTTAGCAGCCAAACTCAAAACATTAAATAACATAGTAGTGGTACATGAATACAAATAAATATCATACTTATATCAGAGTAACCATTCAACTTTCTATATAGCCCCTCAAGTATGCTCACTTACAAGACTTAGGCAATTAGCTGTAATGCGTGAAGTGATGAAACAAAGGCTCAAGGTCAAAATGAAGACTTGTCGACTTTAATATAGTGATCTTTTAGACATAGGGATATGGATTCCACATTTATTCATGATAAACATAGAACAATAGGGAATGGAAGTGTCTCACAAATGGATGAGTTGATTTGAAGAGTGTCCATTCAACTTTAACAATTGTCTACTGCTCACATCCAAGCTAAAATCAAGCTCCGTGAGGTTATTTTTTAGGACCTTTGCGTTTAGTACACAAGAGACTGTAGTGAAGAGATCCTAGGGGACACTTAGAAGTAGTTGTCCCTTACTCCATTTCACATCCCAACCCGTAGGCTTCGCGATGAATTTAATCATCACATTATCAAAATATGGCCAACAGTCTTTAGATTTAGCATTTATTTATCCGCTGCTTTTTAGGCCTTTCATAGTTTATTCCATAGCCCTTTTCATGTGTTTCTAGAGACAATTTGCAAATTTATTAATGGGCTTGCATTTCGCAAGACATAGCATATTATATATATTGCATGTAATGATGGTAGACATAATGCTTCAAGTTTTAGCTGACAACTCTTCGGGCAACTAGGGGGAATATCCACAGTTAGGACCAAACATCGGGGGCAATTGACTAGAGAGGTTAACGCTTCAAACCCAACTCACCTATGCTCAGGAAACAACACTAGCGGGTTCTCCTAGCTCAGAAGGATCAAGGCTGTGGCAAATTTTGTTGCACAACTCAGAGCTGAGACATAAAACAACATGGGGTCTGCCATCATAAACTTAGTGCGAAAAAAAGGTCCTCAATCTCACAAGTCAAAGTTCAAGTCTAGGTAAATGCCAAATGGAAGATAGGGATGTGTGGAGAAAGTGATAGGCGATGCCAACATTGCAGGATAACCTAAGTTTGTTTAGGATTAACATACATAAAGGCTTTATATAAAAGACTGCCTAGCCACTCACATCATAAGTCACTCAAAACAATATAGTACCACAACATGCTAACCATTGTCAAGTCATATCTTCTTAAATAACCAATAGAGACAAGAAATACATCCAAATACCACCTGTATACCAGCCCAACCATACACATGTCTCTACCTGTAGTGCCAATCTCTCAACTGTGCACCCTCTTTGTTGCTTTGCTTGAATGGACTATGTCATCACCAAGGTCATCTTAGTGGATTAGGAAATCTTAGTCATGGCAAGGGAATGCTCTGCATCTGCTATTGAAGAAGGCTATGAATGGCTCATGCTGATAAAATGATCCATGATGTATCCCCATCAATATATCTGGCTTGGAGAATAAAGAGAAAATACATATACTGCATCATAGTAGCCCAGCTACAATATATGTGAAAACATCCCCATTCTTGGTTGTTTTATCATATGCCGTCTTGCTCCTAGCAGAGGTTGACAATATGAAGGTTTTACAAATCTTTGCACAAGGGCTAGTGGGGATGAAGATGGAGGATTCTAAGGTGAATGGTCATTGGTCTTGGACCAACATATGCATTGGGTTGTTCTTTTTGAAAAGAACTTATGACTAGTTACTAGTATTTCCACGGTGATAGATTTTGTTAGAGAAGTGTTCGGTGAAAGGATGGCTCGCAAATTCTTTGATGTAATTCTTGTACAAGGAAGGGTCAAGTCATGGTGCTTGCAACCTATACACTATGATACTACATGTCATGTGTTTGGTGACACGAATGTAGGCCAGATGTTCACTAAGCAACCTTTCAAATGGTGATCAAATTGCTCATAGGGAATTCTTTGATGTTGAGGGTGCACTTTGTAGATGTTGTGGTTGATATAAAGCTAAATTGAAACACATAGTGGATCTTGATGGATTATCAACAACTTTTGTTTGAAGGGAAATAATTCAAGGATCTTGCTCTATTTTTTGACTACAACATATGCAAGGATTCAACTATCTCTTTGGTTTTATGTATATATGGATGAGTGTTGGGAAAAAGCACATTCTCATCCTCCAAACCTTCTTTTGGATGTGATCATAAATAAATTACCATGTTGATTTGCTTTGATCCCTCCAATGCCTAGTGCTTATATTGTGTAGAAATCAATAGAGGTCTCAATGTTGGAGGTCTAAAAACTCAACAAAGAGGCCATATGTAAATTTTAGTGTTGCAAACATCGGTTGAGAAATCGCGAGTTTTTCAGCGCGTCGATCTTTTTTAAAAAAATTGCCGAAAAAATCGGTCAGGATCGATTTTTTCCCAAGATATTGTCGTTTTTATCAATTTTTTTTCAATTTATCTTGATATATTTCCAATTTTTTCTTAAGCCGATTTTTTCTTGAGATATTGCCGATTTTTCTCGATTTTTCCTGTTTTTTTCCCTATTTATCTCGAGATTTAAAAAATTGAAAAAAATGAATATTTTTGTATTTTATAAGTTTGTCGATTTATTGCCGATGTTTGTCGATGTGCTGTTGAGATATTCCGAAACGATGTTCCTTGGACCTTGTTGATTTTTTCGCCGCGTCGATGTTTGCAACACTGGTAAATTTAATGGGTATATTGTGTAGAAATCAATAGAGGTCTCAATGTTGAAGGTCTAAAAACTCAACAAAATATTTGAATCAATAGTGGTCATATGTAAATTTAATGGTATTGGCCTCCCTCATCAGATTTGTACCAATGGATCCACTCAACTTGGACAAATAATTGTGAGATATCTCTATGCTCCAAAGGCTTTTTTATTGTTTAGTTTTACAATCATGTTGATTGTTAGAAAGCCTTTGAGAGTCCCTAGTTTTGGGGAAGAGCAAGAGTTGTTATTAATCCATGGTTCCTAGAATTGGCACTAACACTATTTCAGATGCTAGAATACCAGTTTCGGTCCACCTCCCAAATTTGTAATTTTATTTTTGGCATCTAGCAATTCTTAAATATATTGGGAATGCTTTGGGTAACTACATAAACATGGGTCCGAAGAGAGTTAAGGTGGGACTGTACACTTACACCTATTTGTGTTGAGATAGACCTTAGTAAGGGTTTTCTAAACAAAATGATCCTCAAATGAGTAAATTTTAGATGGACTCAAGTCTTGGATTTATAAGAATATAGCTTTTTGTTGTCAAATCCGTCAACAAATCCGTCAACAAACAAGGCATTTGCATTATACTTGCCCACATGCATGAGCTCATCCTCTAAGGAAGCAAGGGTCTATTCCAAAACCAAAAAGCTAGAAAATCCTTGAGCATCTAATGCTGCTTGATGAGGCTGACGAGGATGAAGAGAAACAACAAACATTAGATTCAGAGAAAGGGTAATATTGCCTGTACAGAAGTGTTGATTGAGAATCACCTCCTCCCTTGGAGGTGAGAGAGGAAGACCAGATTAAAGGATGTGTTCCATTAGAAGTAATAGAGAAAATTAATGAATCTGATAACTTTGATTTTGATAAGAAGTTGGTATCTTCTATAAGTTATGATAGTTTTATTAATGTGCAGCAAATGACAATGGGTTTGCTAAGTACAAAAGTGTCAATACATTGTAAGAGTGCACATGTCACTCCTATAAAAGACAAAAGTAGGTTTAATCTAAGATCTGAACTTCGTAAACCAGGAAGGAAAGAAAGAAAGTGCCACCTAGCTAGTTATATACAAGAGCCACATAGGGTCTATAGCTAAAATCTCCTCGGAGGGATGGCTTGGAGGAGGGTACAAGGAGTTGCCTAAAGAAGAGGAGGGAACCATACTTTGTAGGTCATCTATCTTTGTAGATGTATCTCTTCCAGTGTTTTGATGTTGAAGAGAAGAAACTATTGATAGAAGATTGTCTAGAGGAACTGGATGAAGAGCTAGTCCATTGAATGTCTCATCGTCTCATGGTATGGGCTTGTTGTTGCTGTTTGAAAGAGGAGTACTATCTATTGGAAGGATGACCCTTGTCTTGGGATTTGAATCTATAGCTTTGAGTGGGTCTTGTTGAAGGGGGATAGAAGGTCCCTCGAAGTATCCCAAATGTAGACTTTGGTGGAATGGTGCTGTTGTTAGCCAGAATGATGCTCTATGAACTGTGGACATATGACTTCTAAACTACATATCATCCTTATGGAACCTATTTCAAAGGGGTGGATTGAAGTCAAGAAGAAAAAATGGAAAAAGGCAAGATCGAGGATTTCTTTCATCCATTGTTTCATGACTTGCTTTCGTTTTGGCTTCTGTTTAGTCTCAAAATTTCTTGGTGCTTGGATGCTTATCCTTGTGTTAAATTATCAGTGGTAGGGAGGATCATCTTCCCAAAGCTCATACAATGCTCTTGTAGCATTTACATTATGTAACCTCTTTCTTTTGTTATGAATAAGAAGTTAATTTTTTTTTTCAAGGAAAAAAATAATACAATGAGTTTCTTTTATATATAATAATAATAATCATCATCTAATTTAAGGTCACAACCTAGCCAGATGACAAATTGACATATAGACCCTTCTGGTTGGTGGGACAAGGGACTCCCTTCATGCAACTTTTTGATTGCTTTAGTCTATGAAGGTGTACATACCATACCCCCTTCATATTTGAACTAATTTAAGGTCACAACCTAGCCAGATGACAAATTGACATATAGACCCTTCTGTTTGTGGGACAAGGGACCCCCTTCATGCAACTATTTGATTGCTTTAGTCTATGAAGGTGTACATACCATACCCCCTTCATGCAACTATTTGATTGCTTTAGTCTATGAAGGTGTACATACCATACCCCCTTCATATTTGAACCTGTGACTCCAAGGAGGAAACACACATTCTTAATCGTTAGGCTCACTCATGTTGTGCATTAAGGAAGGAAATTACTCTCATTCATTTTGATCAACAAATCGTAAAAATATTGATTCCCACAAATCCATCCATGAGTATTATTTTAATGCTAAGTTGCACGAAACGGGAAATGTTGGAAACATGAACCCCCAAATTTTGGAAACAAGGAAACACTACCCCCTGAAATTATTGCTTTCTCCATCTAGGAGGTACCTCAGCTGGATCATTCTCAGACTAGTTGGAACTTGGCCCCCTGAAATTATTGCTTTCTCCATCTAGGAGGGTACCTCAGCTGGATCAATCTCAGACTAGTTGAAACTTGGAACATATTGAGTTTTCTAACAAAAGCTTTGCAAAAAGGGTTCAATTGCCTGGATTCACCTTGCACCTCTGTGTGCCTTAAAAAGAAGACTACGGAACAGCTAAATCACCCTGGTTCACCAGAATCCGGTGATTGACAAAATTGCAAAATCTGATAGATACATTGTTCAAATTGCAATTTGAAGCATCTGTGTTAGTTCTAAAAATGCGAAAACTCCCAAGGCCCAGTTATCCATTACAAAGATTGCAAAAACTGGTGGATAAAATTACAGTTATCGAAAATCTGTGAGGGAATGGTTGTTGGAAACAGGAGCTAAAAACCTCAGAGAATGGGGTGTTTTAGCTAGAGTTTATCTCACACCATGCCTTATTATGAAATTAGAATCACCTCCTTTAAGGACAAAATCCTTCTTTATTGCACATGAAACGCGCCGTACAGGACAGGAAACGGACTTGAAACGTGTTTCAGTCCGTACGCATGTGTTTCAAGATCGTGAAACGCGTTTCGTACGGATTGAAACACGTTTCAGCGTTTTATGGGGTTTCCTGGGCTGAAACGGGTTGGAGACCAGCGTTTCCTGCAACTTAGTTTTAATGTCACTGTTGCTTTTCTTCCTTTATGGTTGTATTGCCAACATTGGTAGCATGCTCCTCTTTGGCCACCTTTCAGACAATGGCATTGTGCCTTCTTCATAGTGCTACTACCATCTAATATAATCGACATTGTCTCACGCAGTCCCGTTGCCAACTATGGTAGTGGGGGCCCTCCCGCACGACCTCGTTGCTGACTATGACAGTGGGGCACTCCTATGTGACCTCATTGCCAATGTTAGTAGCTAGTTGTAGTGGACCCTAATAATTTTGGATCCATGTCCTTTGTATAACCTTCTTTTATAGATGCTCTCAGCCTTCAAAGTCTCAAAGTTTCGTTCACAAGCTTTAGTTTAGATCAACACTTTATCTTGCTTTTTATAGAAGCCATCTTTGCTATGATTGTTGGTAGTGAGCCTTGTTTAGCCATTGCTGGTTGTGTAGAGGCGATGGCCAAAAGGGAGCCCCTTGTGCCTTCTTTACAACTTTTTGCCATTCATTGGCAGTGGCAGGTTGCCACACATCCTCACTACTGTGGTGGAACGCTCTTATACGATGTGACTGTAAACGATGGTAGTGACGTTCTTTTATGACTTAAAAGGCAAATGTTGGCATTGAGCCAGTGCTGTTTGCTCAAAGGCGACTCCCAAAAGGAGCCCCACCTCAAATTACAAAACACTATTATGTCCTTTTCATTGTAGTTAATAAGTCATTCTAGTGCATTGATTAATCAAATTAGTATTTGAATAGGACTACTTAAGAAAAGCTAAAGATATATTTGTCATTTAATATGTTTATTCCCCTGCTTCAAACACAAGATCATACACTCTACAC
This sequence comes from Pseudotsuga menziesii, assembly GCA_001517045.1. NCBI lineage: Eukaryota > Viridiplantae > Streptophyta > Pinopsida > Pinales > Pinaceae > Pseudotsuga > Pseudotsuga menziesii. The sequence goes on from LPNX010567708.1 coordinate 43,989, forward strand.
ACTTATTTTTAATTTTTAATTGCTGATAGCTTTTTATCATGTGGTTCATGCCCGATGATTGAGCCGTTTCATGATTCATCCAAGGTAGTAATCCAAGGGAGCCCACCTGAAGGGGCCTCACCCTGTTAAGGCTATTTTTGGAGCCTATTCCTGGCACCAGCCTCGTTGCTAGGCCTCGAAGGACCCAGAGAAAATTGAACCTTTGACCTCGACCTTGTATATCTTGGTCTCGAAAGATCCAACTAACTGAGCTACCCCTCGGGGCTTTTTAATTGCTGATAGTTCACCTTTTTGAAACCTATGGTTCATCTTCTTGAAACCTAGATTTATAGCTTTTTGTAATGGTTGATGCACCTGATCTGCTGAGGAGATTCTATAGTCTACATCAGATTAGCCCTGTTATTTTTTCTTAAAAAGATGATGCATTAAATGAAAAAGATAGACTATAATATATATTACTGGGTATGCCCATGTAGTATTATGGCAGGTTGTACTACTGGTTACAGAGGTTGTGTGTTTGACTGTCTAACAGGCACATATTTTGAATTATGTAGATAGTATATCTTGCCAGAGACACATGAAAGTTCTGTGGAAGTTGGAACAGCCCTAGCATTAAATTGTTTCCTGGTCAAGAATCATTTGGTTCTGTTTGGTTATAAGATTTCAATTTTATCCCGAGAAGAACTATGGATACTAACTAAAGCATCTTTATTAATGCATTTTGAAGTTGTCTGGATATTTTTTAAACTTTCAAATATATAACATTGATGTGTTTAGATATATCTTTGATTATGGTTATGATTCCAATTGAGAAAACTTGTTTTCACTTTTGCCTTAGATGCATGTTGTTTGCATGTGGTTCCTTGCATTTTCTTTGAGGTTGTTAATTAATGATGTGTTGAAGGCATCAAATGTGGATTAGAAATTGTCTAATTTTACTGTCTATTTATCCCAGATCCGAAAGGGGATACACGGAGAAGAATTGACCATGAAGCTGATAATTCTCAGCAGATTCAGAAAGAAGAAAAAGATGTTGTTTCAGCTGTAGCAACCGTGCTTTCTGATCTTTGTGGACCAGGTGAATGGATGCCAATGTCAAAACTTCATTCTGAGGTAAACCCACTTTCTCCCACATAAGCACTGGATGAAGCTCACCATTTTATATTATATTATTTCTTTGTTTTTCTGTGAGGCAAAGCATACCCTCCAGCTTGTTGCTGTTGAAAATGGATTTAAAGTACCCTGTTGATAGACTAGGGAAAATTACTTCTGATAAATATAAGATAAATGGACCAAAGTAACTGCAAGCAGTCGGAGAAAGTGTTAAAATTTAAAAACAACCCTATAATGATCAGAATGAATGCTCAAAGTGCTGTTCGGAATCAACTCTATAAGTGCTCAAACTGGTAAACAACTTTATATATTAGGAATGTTGCAGAAACACAGACATTTTGAATTATCTGATCCTAGTTATTATCTTTTCAGAGGAAGCAATTCCAAGGCCTAGGAGTTTGAGATGATAAAGCAGTGAAAGACTGACACTGATCAAGTCATTGCATTCTGATCTGCTCTCCAGTTCTTTGCGGGATTTTTTTGCACTGGTGCTCACTCGCTTTTCCATTGGAATTTGATTTTATTCCTTTGAACGGGAGCAACTATCCAAATCTATGGGATAACTTATTTCCTCTATCATTAAGGGAATTTTGAGGTAAAAAATGGGCCTTAAAACAAAAAATGTACTGTCAAAATCAACATTAAAAGAACCAATCACATTCTAGATGATGACATCATCCATAATCGTTGAGGACATTGGTTGAGTTAAAGATATTTATTTCTCAAATTTTAATTTTAAATGGTGAATGAAAACCCATAGTTAACCATATCAATGTTGTTAGTAAAGTACTCATAATGAAAAGAGTATTCATAGATTACTTTTGAATATAATATAAATCTACTAAAGTACTCGTTATGTTTCAGTATAAAATAAATTACAAATACCAAAAAGGTAAATGCTATATTCAAAAGAAATTGTCCAAAACCACAAAACTCTGCACCTTTTTCGGTGCTTTTCTCTTGCAGAGTATCTCAATGATTCCGGCGAAAATTTTAGGGGGTCAAAGTTCCAAGGGTATGGAGACAGAGCTCCATAGTGGAACTCTACACCTGTGGGTTTTGGCACATTTTAAATCAACCCAAATGTCCAAAAAACTAAGCAGAGTTCTAGATCTAGTGGAACTATACCTTCATTGAGTTACGGGATTCCGCTCTGAAAAATGCAAAATGTTGTGTTTTTAGACAACGTTTATTCAAAATCAAACTATATAATTACTTTCAAATATATAATATATAATTTTAAATAATAAATTACAAATATAAAAATAATAAATTTTTTCCAGTCAAAATCATGTAAATATTTTTCAATATATAATATATAATTTTAAATCTTTTTCGATATATATAGTATAAATTTTAAACCCTTTTAAACTTTATTTATTTAATATGTAATATTCTACTTTAAAAAACCATAATTAATACAGTACAGACATAAAATAATAAGTAAATGCGTTGAATGAATATTTGTTTTGCTATGACATAAAATAGGAAGCAAATGCATTAAATGAATATTTAAAACAAATGCATGGTTTCCTAAGCTATTATCTTTTAATTCTTTATATAATTAATAACGTACCTATATGTCCAATGGAATAAGTGCTATGGGATTATTGATTCCTAAAGTTTAAATCCTCAATAGTGACTAAGTACTAGTAAATTGCGATGGGATTTGTGTTAGTGAATAAAATAAAACAATAAAATTAAAAAGTAAATGTATTGATTTTTAAACGAATAATTATAATAAATAAGTGGTGTTTTAAATATATTTTAAATAATGTAAATATTATATTAATAGATAACTAATATATTTAAATATTATTAATATTTATATAAATAAATGATTATGATAAATTTAGTTAAAAATATAAGTTTATAATTCAATGAATAGTTTTTATTTTTTGAAAAATATAACTTAAAATTATATTTTTGAAAAATACAAAGTTAGATTTATACAATGAACATATACTTTTAAAATATTATAGTTTAATTATATTAAAAAATAAATTTTATTGATATAAATTTAATTTATGTTTAAAATTCATGAAACTTATTTTGAATATTGAATAAATTATATTTTTAAATTCAAATTTATAAGTATATTTATTTTATTATATTTAAAATTAATTTATATATTCAAAATACTTTTATTTTTAGTTACATCGAAAAAGTTCTTTTATTAAGTTTATTTTAGACATATTTTTAATTTAATTCTTATTTTTAGTTACATCAAAAAAAGTTTTTTTATTAAGTTTATTTTAGACATATTTTTAATTTAATTTAACATAGTTAAATTATATATTCAAAATTATCTTACTTTAAAAAAAAGTTTTGTATTGTGTTTATTTTAGACATATTTTCAATTTAATTTAACTATATCCAAAAAGTTCTTTTAAGTTTATTTTAGACATATTTCTAATTTAATTTTTATTTTTAGTCACATCAAAAGAGGTCTTTTATTAAGTTTATTTTAGACATATTTTTAATTTAATTTAACTTAGTTACATTATATTCAAGATTATTTTATTTAATTTTTTTTTATTGAGTTTATTTTAGACATATTTTCAATTTAATTTAACTACAGTAGCATTAGAGCTATGATGGGTTAGTTTGAGGTTACACATACTATCAGCACTGATACCAGGGTACATTCAAACACAGGTAGATCTGATAGCACTTGTGCACTAAATCAAGGTCCCATTTGTTACAATATTTCCATCGAAAATGGATCTGTTTAAGCATAGGTGCAACCTCACTGAAAACTGGTCATGTTCAATTGAAATATATTGTCAGATCTGGTCGTATTTTGAAAGAATCTGTTCCTACCAGGCACGCGGTCCTGTTCTTACAGAAGTTGGATCTGCTCATTTTGAAACAGTTCCTACCAGATGTTTGATTCGGATCTGTGTATCAGGTCTCTCAATCTAGAATATTGAGATCTATCTACAACGTATATATCAGAGTGGAATGGAGAGAGAGTTCTCCATCCCAGGTTTCAAGAGGTTGTTGGGCTTCTCAAGGCTCCCTTTGCAGAGGTTGATCGATGAAACCGACCAGCTACTGGCCCATATTCCTTCTGAACAGTGATCTTTTTTGGACAATTTCAATTGACCAAGGGAGAGTGTGCATTTCGGCAGAAAGCAAGGGCTTATATTCATTTTCTCTGTGCCCATGTCAATCTGCCCGATAGTATATCTCCTTGAGGTTATATTCTGCATTTCCATTTGCATTTCAATTTTGCAATAGATTTCATTACACTATATAAGGGAAAACAACATTCCCAATGCAGATTTCTCATCCTTGCTCCTAAAACAGTATATTTGTGGTTCAGCATATGCTTAAAGATATAAGGAGACGGCTCTGGAGTCCATACAGATATAATTGAATTTTTCTTAACCTGTTTTTAGTTGCTAGTTATAACTTATAAGTAGTGTTAGATGGGGACACACGCACTTCTTGCACTCCCGAGACAACGAAAACCCATGCGAAATGTTTCGTCGCATCCCTAAAAGAGAAATTTCCGTTTGTGGGGACACTTCAGTACTCTCCCACTCGAAGTCCGAGATGCCTAGGTAACCCCAAAAAAATTCACTTGAAAAATTTACAGAATAAAAAAATTGAAACTCTAAAACGGTAGACCTTAAATACCAAAGTGGCCTGATGGCTTATTGTGTAAAGTTTTTCATTTTGAAATACAATTTGATATATTATTTATGGTTTCATATCTTTAAGTGTTTTTATTTTCTTTATAATTTTAGAGATCGGATCCCCTATGCCAAGGGATCCTGTCATCCCCATGATGCTTCCTAAAATTTGGGTGGTGTCTCTGCGTGTCCCACAGACGCATTTCCTTACACCCATGTCCTAACATTAGTTATATGTTGGTGAGTTGTTAGAAAGTCCTGTGGTTTTGCCTTGGATGCAATACACTTACACAAACTCATGATAGACCATTGTAGAATATACAAAAACTGTAATTTGAAACTTGCATTAGGATGTTTGCATATATTCCACATGTTGTGGTGAATATGTTGTATTTACTTTCGTTATTCGTTATAATACACATGTATTAGTGGGGAGAAATTGGGAGAAGCACTGATGGAGGAAGATGAAGAACACCTAGACTATTAGGAAGATCCAATGTGTCTATGTGGAGGTTCATTGGTTTTCTTTAGATTAATGTGCATGAATGGAGGTTTTCAAGACTCTTCAGTGGAAACCCTATGGGTTTACCAGGGTCCTGTTGGTAGGGAGACATTTTCCAAAGGTAAAGGGTCAAAGTATTGGGCACTAGAGCATTGCTTGTTTAGGCATGTTACTCCTCCCCATGGGTCAAGCATGTGAACAAATCTGGGAGAAACATAAATTATTGGAAAGAGGGTTTCAGGGATCTCTGCAGATCTTGTTAGAGATGACTTTAACGTCAACTGTAAAAAGGGGCAACAGCGGTAGGACAATCTCGGGAAATGGGGGAGATCTTGTTAGAGATGACTTTATTGTCAACTGTAAAAAGGGGCAACAGCGGTAGGACAATCTCGGGAAATGGGGGAGTGATAGGCTTAGATTCACTCAAGGCCAGACTTTCACACATGACGAATTCAAATTCCAAGGAATGCATTCGAAGGTCCAAGACTGGTCTCTGTATTTCAAGGTTATTTTAGAGTTGGTTGCAAACAGATTCCAAACAATTTAGGGTTGGTTGCAAACAGATTCCAAACAATCTTGTGTAGATGGTATCGAAGGGGTTTCACGAATTGGTAGATGATCAAACTCATTGAATGATCCTAAAGAAATAGAGAGGGTCGATGGTAGGGTTATAGGTTCACTAGGTAAAGAGAAAGAGTCTTTTTGTAAAAAGGCAGAAGGATATGATCGAGCTGGTGCTCGAAGAAGACAGCCATGAACCAAATTCTAAATATGGTGGGTGATTTATGAGAAAACATTGAGCAAATGTATTATCTGGGTATGGGAGAAACAACTAGGCTACAAGCCATTGTTTTTATATGCTGGCCAAGGCTGGCTTTTGTAGAGCTTCCAATTGGAGAGGATGTAGAGAAAATAAAGAGGGGAAAGTGGTTCTATGGCCCTACAATGCTCTTTGCAAAAAGTTGGTCTCACCATGTTTTGACCCGTGAATAGAGAAGACGTCAATGCAACCAGTATGGGTAAATTTCCAGCCTAGGAATTTATTGAAGGCAATTGACAATAGTAGTGAAGATTTTCTTTGTTTTGATGAAATAAATCGTGCTCTGGTGCATCGATTTGTAGCTAGGATATTGGTGAAGATGGATTTTGGGGAGGGCTTTTTGAGTGGAGCAACAAACTATAAAGGGGTCGCTTAGAGTGGTGTTGGTTCTCCAAGGAAGGTTAAATCATGGTAGTCCTCTTCCTTAACATTATGGTTTAGGTTCAGGTCATAAAAAACATGCCCTAAATTGAAGAATATCTTGATCCTCTGACTGTTGAAGATTGGATTCGGTCACCTATCAAATCAATTATCAATGTTTCTGTATTTTGGAAAGCGTTGGTGTTGCCTTTCTCTTTGTTAGGAAATTGGTTAGCATGAAGGGTTGGCAATGGCGTGAAGATAAGGGTAGGGATCAACCCATGGATAGGACGTGCTGGCAATTACAGATGCCCCTAGCTAGTGGCCTCCAAGGTATTTCTCTCTGGGAGATGCAGCAGATCCTCAGTTTACTTTGTTGTGGCGTCTAGAATGGAAAAAGTGGGGAGTATTGGGTCTGAAAGGTAATGATGCTATCGCTTGGGATGTCTTTGTCCAAAGGTTACTGCAGAGTGCAATAAGACCCAACAATGAAGCATACTCTTTGGTCTGGTCCCAGGAATATGCCCAACAGCTAACTTGGCCAAGCTGGGTTACAACTTACAAGGCAATGTTTCACAGGGAGGATGAAGGAGACGGAGAGGATGGTGGTGGAAGTCAGTCTGTAAGCTAAAAGCTTCACTAAAAACTAGAGTTTTTATGTGGCTACCTTTGGTTAATACAATCCCAACCTGGGATATATTGCGGAGACAAGCATGGTAAGAACCAAGTATATGTGCTCTTTGCAAACAGGATGAGGAAACCATTGATCATTTATTGGTCAACTATCATTATGTAGAAAAAGTCTGGTCAGCTGCTCTGTACTTAACAGGAGGACGAGGGAATTGGCAGGATGAATCTCTATTGGTTTGTATACAGCACTGGGTTGAGGAGCCATTACTTGAGGATAACAAAGTGCCGACTTTGGTGGTGTCATGTGCTGTATGGTTAGCAAGAAATGTGAGTTTATTCCCGATTATGGAAACCCTCTATTCCAGGTTTATCATCAAGTTGACATATGAGGGTATTTGGTTTGCTGGAAGAATCAACGCTCCATGGCAAATAACAGATCTTCGATGGAGCTCGTCAAGTTACTCTGGGTATATTTGGATCTGGGGGTGTGTTATACTCCTTTGATTTTCATAAGTTGAGTTTTAGGGCTGGTTTGGGTGAAGGAATAAATAATTTTGTTGATTGGAATGCCCGAACATTGCTACTGAAAATAGCCATTGAAAAAGGTATCACAGATTCAGATCTTTGGAGATTCCATGTTAGTCACTGAAAGGGTAAAGAAAAACACCAGCATGCAAAATTTGATACTTACACCTTTGTTTGCCCAAGTGAAGTTACTGGAAATAAGCTTCACAGTATTTCTTATTCTGACATATATAGGGAGCTCAGTGGTCAAGCTGACGATTGGTCAAAGAAAGCATTGGATATGTCTGAGGGTGAGATGGAAATCACAGAGGACAATGCTGGTGTCTCATCTCTGGCATTTCTGCATTCACTATATGATTAATGGCGAGTAGCCAATCAATGTGGCCTAAGCTCAATGGTTGTGGTTTCAATTTTTACGAATGTGTTTTGATGTAATGCTTTAGCTTTTTGATGACAGTTGGCAGGGGTTTAAAAGTCCATTTGCAGCAACTGAAGGAGGTGGTGCTGGCGTTCCACCAGAAGGTCTTTGAAAAATTTGTACAAGGACATTAGTTCCTGGACTGATTTTTTCCTCTCTTTTGTGAAAATCTACTCTGCTGTTATCTGACTTTCTATTGAGTGCTTTGCAGATGATAGAAGCAATATAATCTAATTTTAAGGTTATGACCTAGCCAGACACCAAATTGATGTAAGAAAACCCCTTATTTGTGGAACAAGGGACCCTCTTCACACTGATTTGATTGCTTAGTCTACAAAATGTACCTTTTTTATGGAATGAAAATGTATGATTTTTTCCATGGAATAAAAGCAGTGAAAGACTACTTGGATATCATGATACCATCAAGCATAGTTTGTGGTGTCCTCCGATTATGTCTATTGTAAATGCAATTGACAAGGAATAAGGAATCTATACTGAAGAAAATTAGGAATTCTTTGATTTCCTTATTAAGAATGCTTAGATTTCATCTCTGTAGAATGCTTAGATATTCTTTTTTATATTTACGAATACTATAAGAATGCTATATCGGTGAGACTACTTTCAGATGAGTAGTAAGGGTCAAGAGTCGAGGCTCAAAAGTTGATTACTTCTTTTAGAAAGTTTTTATCTGCTTACCTTCTATCTATGCAGCATTCTTACGTGGTGGAAAAATAACATTTAGTTGTAGATCTCTGGCAAATGCTGCTTATAACCTTGTTTTTGTTACTGTAATAATAACTCATCTAATTCTGACAGTTTGCTTAAAAATCTGATGTGATTGTTTTTGGGATTTCTCTACACATGTAACAGATCTAGCTTCCAAATTATCTTTTAGTATCATGATGTCAGTAACCGGGCAGACTTGGAAATACAATTATTTTGCTGAAATCAGACAGGCATCAATGTTATTTATAAGAAGTGGTGTAGACATTGGAGGTGCATGACTCGAGGCAACATAATTGGGAGTGTTATTATGCTTAAGCTAAGATTGTTTTGTGTAGCATGCCATTTTTTTCTGCAGGCTGATGTTTCCTTTTTGGTTTTGGGTTATAGATGATAATGCATGGAAATAAGATATGTATAGCAACACTGAATAACCTCAGGTATTTAAAATTCAAAGCATAATTTGAATTTTTCATTGTGCAGCTTCTTGAGCATTATAGTGGCATTTGGCATCAAAATAGGATAAGGAAATTCTTGACATCAGATGATTGGCCTGCTAGTGAAAGTAAAGGAAGGGCATGGGTTGGACTTCTTGAATTGCTCAGGAAATATCCAGAGCACTTTGTTATCAACACAAGGTCTAAGGGACGGATGACTGCAGAGTTTGTATCTTTGGTCTCCCTTCTCTCGTAATCTGACATACTTTAGAGAATGGTAGCTTCATTGGTAGGCGCTGACTAAGATATCAGTTGCCATTAGTTGCTCGGTTTTAATTGATTGCAAGAGAACTTGAAGTCTTGATTCATCCAACACTGTGTTGCCTTAATTGTTTTTGTAGCCTTAATTGTTTTTGTAAGTCAATGTTTTCTTGCTACTGTACTAATTTGAACATAAAAAATGTCTCACATCATAATTAAGTCTAATATTAGAATGCCCAATGTTAAAATTATAATTTAACTCAAATGTATTGGTATAATTACTATTGATTATAATTGAAACTGCATTGGATAGTCTGCTTCTGTGTGTTAGGCTTTTAGGGTACTTAACAGGAGTTTTATTTGGGTGGGGATTTTAAAGCCACTTTAGTTCATCCAAGGCTTCTTATCGTCTTCTGGAAGGTCCTATTGGGGAATGTTTGCGGGTTTTTCCAAATAAGATGAAGTTGTAGCATGGCAATACTATCGCCGAGCTTATCCTTTGGATTTTGGTGCGAATTCTATGCTTTCTCTTTATATTTCAATTGGTGTCATAGTTTGAATGGATGGTTCATTATTTGTGTTGAATAGTTTATCTTATGGAGAAATGCACCTTTTTACCTTGTTGGCCAATGTTGTCGTTACATCATTTACCGATTCTATTAAAGCTTGCATTCCAAATCCCTCAAAAGGTTTTAGGTTCATTCCAAATATACAGATATCATGCATGCCAACACAAAGCTTAGAACTATTTTTCATATTGTGTCATTTTGAAGATTTTCAAATGTTCTCCCCAAATTGAAGGAAACACAATTATTATTTTTGTGTATATGTTCTTTAAATTGGAAAACAGCAAAGATGCAGAAGGAGCTCATTTCAGTAACTTGATTCTACTTGAGAATATGTGCAAAAGGCCATCCAAGCATATGCCATTTAAGATCTCTGGCTTGGCTTGGCTTTCTATTGTATTACTCACGGTAAAAATAAAGCTCAATACTCAAAAAGGGTTTATGTTCATCCCGCATGCCAACCTAAGTTACCGTGATTCCAATACAGATCTGCCATATTTTTGAAAAGCGGAGGACACCTACAAACAATATAAATATATGCTTATAATTTTTAAAAATAAAACATTTATAAAAATTTTAAAATATAAAATTTATAAAATATATCACATATATTCATGGTAGTTAAATTATTTTTGCAGTTGAACTGTCTTTTATGGATGTTTCAAAACTCAAACACAGATCAACTCTTAGAAAAATTTAACTACTACCAACTGGATACCTTCACACTCATATTATATATACATTTTTAAAATATAATAATTATATAAAATAATTTATAGTTTAGATTTTAATAATAGAATTTTATGAATATGTATAAATTTAAAAGTTATAATTAATAACTTTAATATATCCAATTATATATTGTACTACAAAGTTTATAATTAACTTTAATATGTAAGTTTATAACTTTAACATATAAGTTTAATATATAAATTTAATATGGGTTCAATATAATTTTAATATAACTTAACTTGAATGAAACTTTAACATAATTTAAGTTTAAAACTTTAATATGTAAGTTTAAAACTTTAACATATAAATTTAATTAGGGTTTAATATAATTGTGTTGAAGGCGTTTTTTAAGGGGTTGGTTCTTCTCAAGGCTTTGTCGTCTGTTGACGACCTATGAGGAGCAGTCCCTGTCATTTCATTTTGCTTTTTAAAATTTGATCAAATTATTTCCAAACCCATTATATATAACGAGAACAATAAAAGAGGGGCTTGACATTACCATTATTCCAAAATTAAATACCAACTTGTCAACCATGAAGACAAATAAATCCCAATAAAGCCCATACGTGGTAAGCCCATACTTGTACTGGTGACATCCCTTTGCAAAGTTACAAGAGTCAATTTATTACCGCAATCAATGTAGTGTAGTGAGATCACTTGTTTTTACATAGGCTAAAAAACTTATATTTCTCCACCTGACAGAAAATGGAATCTCTCTGAAGTGCATTAATAAATGGCAATAGATAGATTATTAGATAGATTATGCAACAAGCAAATGAAAATCCTTGAGAAGTGAAGGCCCATATTGTTATTGACAGGCGGGGAGGTTGTAAAGCAACCCCTCCATCCATTTGGATTCATTGATTAGACACAAGGTGAGGTTGGAACGCAACATAGAGTAGGTCGGTTGGTTAATCTAGAAGGTCTTGATATCAATCCATAATCAAACATTAATGCCATCCTCCATCCTTCAGCATTCAATGAAATCCAAGGCGACAAGACGAAGGTTGGTCGACATACATATATTTATTGAGATACTTGGCCAGTCTTGTTATTGCCTAACTCAGATGGTCTATAGAAAATTCAGACTGTCTACAGAAAATTCAGGTGGAGATGGTTATCTCTTAGCTCATCTTAGACTATTTGCGGGAAATTCAGGTGGAGAAGCTACTTTTAAGTTTCCTTCTTCAGGTGCTCTCTTAGGTTTGCCTCTTCAACTTTTATTTAAACACTTACCTATTTTTGAAAAGCTACGTATCTCTCTCTTAATATGACTTTAAAAACTTTTCCTCTACTCAACTTAATAGGCATGGGATCTAAACAAATAAATTTGGATAATTTTCTTTTAAAAATGGATATCCCATGTACAGATATGCAATTTGGTCTTTCCTTTTGCACAGTTTAAATAATATGTTATAAAATGTCCCATAGGCTCCTGCGTTATAAACTAGGTAATTTGGTCTCGGATCAATGGAATAACTCTATAGCACCAATTCTAAGTGCAAGGGCAAAAACTATGCAAAAGATGTAAGCTACTTATAAACGCATATGATGAACCCAAAGCTTATCCACTACCCTTACTTGAACAAGCAACAAAGCGCCAAACAAAGGCATAATGATCTCATCACTAGAAGAGACTACAAAGACAAAAAATAGCAAACAAAATAATATTAGGTAACTTATTATATGGTGTTACATCAATTTTCGAATTTCTATGATCTCTCAGACTTGTATGAGGTGGAAGCTTCACGTATGGATCTGAGGACAAACTCGAGATAATTCATAATAGAATCTTTCCTCTCCTTTGCCAATTACAATAGGGATTCAAGAACAAACTCGTTTCACTTAGTTTGTTTTGACCAAACTACTAATGCAAACAATTGTTTCGCCCACCAAGCAAGCAAAGGTAGCAACCTCCTCACCAGCAGAGACTACAAAGACAAAAGTAGCATACAACATAGTATTAGGTACAAATAAAGCTAGGATGAAGCCAACAAAAAGAGCCCACATTCTTTTCTGTTTCTTATATAGTTTCATATCCCTAGCCATATCCAATCGAAGACCAAGTCTAACCTTGAATAGAATCAACAAAAAAACAAGCATTTGAACCATTCCAGCCCTTGTTAAGATTGATGTGATGCCGAAATAAGGCATATTTGCAATAATCAACAATCAGCTTTACCTCGCGCGGCTTGATTCCTTTAACCAGAGGGCGGTCTTTTAAACTATCAACTCATGTAGCTTGCTTTTGGTGGCTCTTCTTATCATTTGGCACTAATAATCAACCAATATCTGCAAACAATAATCATTTTTACCTCAGCACCAATATATGCAATAATCAAGAATCTTTTTTACCTCGCGCGACTTTATTCCTTTAACTAGAGGGTGGTTCTTTTAAGCTCTTCTCATCACTTGGCCACAATTTCACCATATGCTTGCAGGTTGTACTGGCAGCAGACAACTGCTCCTTGATCTTGACTCCTCTTTGCACCTTGGTTATCCATTAAAACATTAATTTTGAGGTGCACCCGACTTAGCTCCTCCAAACAGTCCATGTAGAGACCTCAGTCCTCGTCTTGCATTGCAAGAAGCAACGAGAGTACTACTATTTTGGGTTGAATATATCTAATTGGGAGAATATTATAATTTATTCTTCCCCTTATATGCATAAACTTATGGCTCTTCCCATATTCATCATACATATGGGAAATATGCATAAACTTATAAGTGAAATGATAAAATGCCTACTCACCATGAATACGGTTGGTCATTATTGTATACCTGAATTTTTTAGAACAGTAAAAGCCTTCAGTTTCCAAATCTAAGCCTGTGTGTTAGCAGTCTTGGATCCCCACACTTTTGATAATCCAGTGTGAAAATCCACATTAGTCATGCGTTCTGCACTATTTCTAGCTCCAGTGGCACATAAGTCTTCTGATCTAAAACTGTTGTGCACAACCCTAGCCATCACAAGTCGCAGCGTTAGCTTCATATCGTTCTACCTTTCTAACCAAGTCGCAGTGTAGAGGTTAGCTGGGAATGAATAGGCTAGCTTTAATTTTTACGATTTTTAGTCTTTACGGATGCAGAGGAGGCCACCTAGCGATAACAGGATGAAGTAATGTGTCATTGCAGAAGCACAATTTTTCAAAAAAAGCAACTGTGGCAGAAGGCGGTGTATAATCCTTCTTTCCACATGCTATGCATGCATGAATCTACATTGTATCAAGTGGTAATCATGTTTGTATAACTATTATCTTTTTGATACGCTTATCATACTAGCTTAATGGTCACTGGGATTGAACCTACCTGGCTTCAACACATGGATCGCCACCTAGCTCGACTATCGATGACATCGACTTCACACTTTTGAAAAGAATGGGACACAACTGGAAGTATATAGTGCTCTAAGTACTACGACTATGTAACTTACCATACCAGATTTGAATTTCAATTTTTATTTAATTTAATTTATTATAGATTTTGTTATCTCCAAGATAATTTATTTTTGTATGAAGAATTTAATTCATACAATGAGGAATATGAATGTCACTAATAGTTTGAAAGTCTCTGTGGTTGATAAATTTTTTTCACAAAGTTGTAGCTTCGATGGCTTGGGCGAGGATCAAAACATCTCATTAGCCACTGATAGACTACAGGTTCCGCGATTAGATGAACATTTCGACGATCAGAGGTTCTAAGGACTAGCCATCGGCGAAATAGTCCACTAAGGAGCTGCAACGGCAGAAGAAAGACAGACTACGACTTCCGCGACCAGATGAAAACGTCGGCGATTAGAGGTTCTAAGGACTAACCAACAAGGTGCCGCAACGACGGGAGACATACAGATTACGGATCAACGAGTTCACAACGAAGCTCCTCCGCAGTGTCGGCGGCGCATAAGACTAAAGCTCCGATAAATGACAAGAATCATTCCGATAGCGCGACAATAGAAGATCATCGACGATCAGAAGACATACAGACTACGGATCGACGAGTTTACAACAAAGCTCCTCCGTAGTGTCGGTGGCACAGAGGACTAAAGCTTTGATTCAAATGTCGTCAATCAACTTCCGGCAGCAATAAAATTAGTTCGTTTCACCTCCGAAACTACGGCAGCGTTCAGATAAAAGGTTTCGATACATTAGTTATTTCAGCTCCCGATCACCGACGAGCTAGTGATGGAGAGCGCCAGCGTTGAGATTTGGAGCGCCGATGGGCTAAAGGAAAAAGCTGCCGATCGCTGATGAAGAAGCTGTCGCGATGCTAGTGATTTAAGGCGTCGACAATGCGACAGCATTGAGACTTGGAGCGCCGATGGGCTAAAGGAAAAAGCTTTCGATCGGCGACTGCGGCAACAAGATAGAAAAATCCAACGGATTAAACAAGAAAAATCACTTCAATTAAACGCTGAGACACTGGTTGTTGGCGGCAATTTCACACTGAACCAGCAGTGGTGATTATCAGCGACCACTTCAGTCATTAAAAGATCGCTCAGTGAACTAGATCTTCACAATAGATAGACAAATAGTTAGCAAGGGTTTGAAGCCATAATCTGGAAAAACTATTACTTGAAAGTATTTTTTAGTGTAAACAGATCGGATTTTCAGGATCTGTGATTTTAGTGTAAATAGATCGGATTTTTGACTCTGGGGATTTATAAGCCTGTTCTACTATCACACGTCTCATCTGGTTTATTCTATATATAAGCTCTTTTGTTGTGATTTGTTCAGCCATCGTCTTCATCTTTACTATACTAATGCCTGAATGTGCATTTAGGTGATTTTCAAGTTGATTAATAGCTAATAGCCGTCATCCTATTGGTGAGTTAATGTGATTTGATTTATAAGTACCATCCTTGTCAGGATTTAGCCATTTGTATGCATCTATTTTGCATGTAAGTCCGTCAGCTTGATGAGTTCTCCATCCCTGCACCTTTTTGTCAAACTACTGAACAAGCTGTAACTAAAAGCCTTGTAATTGAGTGAGCTTCATGCATGTCTTGAGAGTGAGAGGTTATATAGGTTATTCGGCTTGATCCATATCATAAAACCCTAAAAAAAAAACATTTTAAGTTGCCAAGCATCCTTGAGCTACAACCTAGAGGAGTTTCCTGGAAAGATAACAAAGTGGTGCTGTTGCCGGGGAGAGGAGATTGAAGCTCAGCTTCCCTGGGAGACGACATAGATCCGTGCTTTGATGATAGACAAGGCTTGGACATTATTACGGTTGTAATCATCTATCTGGCGACTCCATTGATATAAGGTGGCTTCAAGAAGACCAAGTACCAGAGCAAACCCAAAGGGGCCGCCGGAAACACCCGTTTCAGATCCAGAAGAAATCTTGAGGAAAGCTAGGGCTTTACTAAGACAGACCAACAGTGCTGCACAAAAAGCTACATCAGGTATTTCAAGAAATCTTTCTGCTATTATTTCAAGAAATCTTTCTGCTATTATTTCTTCTGCAGAAATCTTTCTTCTGCGGATACATTAGAAAAAATCTAGGGCTTGGGCATCTTCAAGCACTGCTGCTTGTGAAGATCCAATCCCTGGTGACTCCACTAGGATAAGTATACCACCGCCTTCTCAGCAAATATCCTCATTAGTGCTGCCTTCCACATCCCTCTCCATCCCCGTTTCCAATATGGCTACCCCTCAGTTGTCTAAGATGGAAAGGTTCCTAGTAGCTAGGTATGCACCCCTAGTTTTGCCAAATCCTCTCGCAGCGATGCCTACTGGGGATTACCTCAAGTATATGCCTAAGTTAACAGGGGAAGGGGATTTCATTGCTGAAGAACATCTAGAGTCTTTTTATAGCTATGTTGAAAATATAAATATAGAACAAGAAGATGTATGGACCAGGGTTTTTGTGCAAATCTTGGATGGCCAGGCTAGAAAGTGGTTTAAGGAACTGCCTGCTGGGTCAGTGGCAGGCATAGAGGCCCTAGATGACATTTTCTTAAAGCATTGGGGAGAGAGGAGAGACCACCTCTACTACATCACAGAGTTCAACAACTTGAAAAGAGAAAATGGGGAGTTTGTCTCAAACTTTACCAAGAGATTCAACAACATGTACAACAAGATCCCCACTGAGATTAAGCCCACCGGTACCTCAGCTATGATAACTTATGCAAATGCCTTTGACTCTGACTTTTGCTTGCTTCTCAGAGAAAGGAGGTATGCCTCCTTATCACTCATGCGGGATGCTGCCCTAGAGGTAGAGTCAAACATTATCGCATCTCAGAAGGTCAAAGGGAAAGTAGACAGGAGAAAGTAGCCAACAGACTATAGTGGGGCTTCTGCATCAGTAGTAGATCCAGTTGATTAGTAACCAAAATAGGTTATATAAAACATAGGAGTTATGGGTTCACTATCCAAACATAAACAATTTGAAACTGAAGGAATCAAGGGCATGGGTTCAATCCGATTAATGAATTTTTGCATTATCTAAATATTTAGTATTGAACATTTTTTTCCTTGCGTTTTTTATTTTGCTTTTATTTATTATTTTTAATTAATTAATTTATAAATGATCCTTATCAATTAAAGATAAAATTGATCATCATTTTTACCATATCTAATTATTTTTCTTTTATTTAACATTTAGATTTTTAATATTTCAATAACAATATCTATATATTAAAAATAAGATTACTAAAAATAAAATTACTAAATATATTAAAAATAAGATTACATTTTAGTATTTGAATATAAAGTAATAAAATATTTATTAAAAAGTAAATAAAATACTTTATATATTTTGTAATATATTTTGTAGCACTTTATATAAAGTTGTTATTTTATATCAAACAAAAATTTATTGGTACATAATAAGTCAAATGTGTAATATCATTAACTATGCCTTTATCTCTTATATCAAAAGTATTTGAGAACATTTCATTCTACTTTCAGGTATTTAAACAACAATAAAATTATTATTAAACAAAAATGAAACATGTTTAAGGAATTTTAATTTCAAATTTCAATTAGTGAGAATACAAATCTTTAAATTTCAAATATGGATAGATGTCTTAAAACTTCTATATGTTTTATTATTCAAATTTATAATATGGAAATTACTATCACACATAAAATATATATGAATCATTTTGATTTTATTTTCATAATCTATAAGCTATAAAACTTTGGAATCAATAAGACGTAATTATTATAAATGTTTTATTGCAATAATTTTAATATGGATTTAATATTTTTTCAAAATATATATATATATATA
>LPNX010567708.1:70481-82715 GCA_001517045.1 Pseudotsuga menziesii
CAAATAGTTATACACATACTTCAAAAAAAAATTATTACTTTGATATTATTTCTAAATTACATATATGTACATTATATAGACTTCACCTAATACATTGATGTGACAATGTCTTTCCTTAGATGTCTTTTTTCTACCATTGTTTTGAACTTTCGTGAAACATCATACTTACAAATATGACGCCAGTTCTAACAATGAACTCTATTACGAGGGTTCAAAATGGAGAGATTCTTTACAATCCTATTCTACAAATTTTGGACTTCACTCCAGCTTTAGAAGACTGTTGGGTGAAAATGCGAAGTTGGGTAACACTTCCGTGAGAATCGAGTGCCTGAGCAACATAGCGGAAGTTATTCGACTGATAACTATATTTATTCGGCCGAATAACTATAATTATTCAGCTGAATAATTGATCATTTATTTAGCCGAATACTGTTTAACGATGAACCGTTTAAATTGACAGAACGCATATCCGGCCGGTAATTTTGACCGCTGGTTTTATGTTAATTCGACCAAACAATTGTTCGGTCGAATAATTGTTCTACATAAAAGGTCGGTTGCAGCCCCATTTTCATGTTTTCCGTTTGCAGTCGTCCCTGTCATCCGCCACCCTCCTGGTTGCCCATCGTGCCTGTCGTACGTGTCTCGCCTGGTCGCTCGTCATCCCCATCCCGCCGCCCGCCTGGTCGCCCGTCGCCCTTTGTCCTGCCTGGTCGCCCGTCCCCCCACCCGTTTGCAGTCCCGCCTGTCGTGCGTTGACGTCGTGGATGTCTGCCACCATCCCTGCCACCCTTCTGGCCTCCTCTCGGCATGGAGAGCTGCCGAGAGGTCTGTTCGTGGTCTGGCCTCCTCTCGACATGTATTCTCTCTTCTGTTATTTTTTTTTATAATGCAAACACTCAACAAAGAGATTCATGGCCTTCTGTAGCCAATGGCTTAAATTTCATATTCGTCGTAGTTCTTTTTTGATTTCATTGTATGATTGCGTAAAGTCTTAGGTATGTAATATGATGAGAAAGGTAGATTCATTTTAATTTTAGTGGATAGGAATTAAATTTGTTGAAGTGCAGACTTGTGTGATTAATAAAAAATTATAAGTTATGTTTATATTTATGATATTGTGTTTTAAAATTTTTAGTTTTTATTTTATATAGTTAGATTTTAAAGTTTATTGTACATGTTATTATGAGGAGAGTAGATTTCTTTTAATTTTAATTTCGGTTCATAGGTATTATGAGAAAGATATTCATGAAATTTGTCCATGGACAAAGTTCATGAACTCCGTCCACAATCACTTTACTTAGTATAAGGGTTTTAAGTTGTTTTTATATAAATCATAAACAAAAAAATATAAGTATTGAGATTTGATGGACCTAATAATATTATAATATTTGGATATCAAAGTCAAAATATGATATTTTAGTATTTGCATATCAAAGTTACAATTATAGTTATATTTTGGCTTTGGCTTTAATATTCAGAGGTACAAGTTGGAATGAAGGAAAGTGGAGGCATAGGTGTGCATTTAAATATATTCATGTCATTTTTGGTATTATGATATTTTTTCTAGAATGAAGAGTCACTTAGGGAAACAAACAAAACATACGTGACATCATCACCTTCCTCATGGACAGAGTTCATGAACTCTGTCCACGTATGAGCTTAGTAGTCTTCCATTGGAGGCTCATTCCACGAGGCTGTACAAGTTAGGCCTTCAGCTACTGCAATAAATTAACCTCAGATGAGATATTCAGAAGCTCATTCATTAGAGTTCTATAGGGGTTAGCAAATAATTACAACTTATTTTAATTTGGTTTATGTGCGTGTAGCTACTTATAGTTTTACGTGTTTCATATTATGTCACAAGTACATGATAGTCATAATCATTAAAACAATGGAATGTATTATTATAGTACAAATAACAAGGGCATTTAACCTATAATTATGATTACCAATCCATTTGATCTATCTATTTCTAATATAAAATATCAAATATTACAAATAACAATTATTAGTACATTGTGAGGTTAGTATCATTCCCATTAATCTATGTCATAAAAGAACCACAAATAACTTGTATAATGCTTATTAATTATAGTTTATACTTACCATTATATTAGGACATTGTACTGATTGATTTGAGTATTAAGCTCATAAATATCCATAGATCAACTCTGCATTCATAAAAGTAAGATCTGTTTATGGTTAATCTTTAACATATGCAAATGGTTATACAAATAATATATATAAGGTAAACTACTTACACCTAATCTCTAAGCTGAGCTGCTTACAACCTGTATCAATATGAAGTAATATGCAAATGCTGATGATTACACTTTTCATGCTATAACTTTTTGTACATTGTTGGCAGACATCGTTCGTTTTTTCGGTGGTCGGTTTGTTTTGCTTCGAACGCTCGAGGTCGGTTTGTCGGTGTCTTTCAGTAGCGAAAAGTAAAAAGGTATGCCTTCTAATAAAAAATTAAAGAAGGGTCATTTATATTTATTTGTAGATATGGGTCGTAGAGTAATTGGAGTTATAGATATGATTGATCACATATATAACTCCAATTACTCCACGATTGATATCTACACATAAAATCTAGAGGAAGGGAAAGTAGTAATGCTTTTACTTGTTTCTTCTTCAAGGTATGTACTATTACCCACATGTATCATTTGATAGTTATGTCCACATGGACAGAGTGCATGAACTCTGTCCATGTGGAATAATGAAAATATAGTGTAGATATAATTTATGTTTAAATTATTAAAATATCAAATAAGTTATTAATTTAGGATTTAAATTAAGATTTAACATGTTCATGAATTGATTCCTTGACGTAAAAAAATGTAAATTTTACTTAATATTTGACCATATAGGTTCCATTCATTTAAAATATAAAAAACACAAAGATTGACACATTAATTTCTCATACATCCAACAATAAATTAACTATATTCATTTTAAGAACTATTAGATAATATTAGGTATATCTAGGTCCTTATTAGGTTTTTTTAGTAGCTAGGTCTTTGAATTTGAGGAATTAACATGTAAAATTTGAATATGTTATGAGTTGATATTTGTGTAAATTTGTAGATATCATATCAAATGGAAAGATATCAGCCTTTGAGACAAAAGAGTAGGAGGTCATCACATTCTTCGGGAGTTGGTGTTCCAAATGATAATTGAAGCTTGTTGAATTCACCTCGATATTCAAGCTTATTGTACAGTTCACATTCATCCGATCATCGACGAGGTGATAGTGGTAGAGATGATTCCCCCTTATCCTATGTGGGTGAACGTCGATCTTGACCTTATGTACGGGAGACAAGCGTGGATGCAGAGCAAGGTTCACAAGAGGCTCGTCATCCTACACATGGTGGCGAAGGTCGTTGTAGGACGCAATATGTTCAAGTAGCTGAGGGTTGTACACCCATTATGGCTTATCCATATGATTTAACGGAGGAGCTTCCATGGGAAAGTGGTCTTCAACAAATGACCCTTGAAAGCTGCAGAGCTCACTATGACAAGCTGCAAAACGATCTTTTTAGTTTGGATTTTGCTCCAGAGAACAAACAAAGTATAGAGATGGTTTTTCAATCATTTTGAAAAATTCATTGAGGTATATGAGGATCTTGGACCAACAACAGATGGTTTTGTTGACTTGATGTAGAGAAGAAAGAAACAGGTGATGGGTCCAGACAAGTGGGCTGTTGTGAAGGAGAGAGTGACCATAGAACATGCCAACTCAATGTTTAACTTTAAAGAGGGCCTAAAGCGTAAAGCATTGAAAGTGAAATATTTTAAGCACCTTGAACTTGCACATTATTTAGATGATCGGTTCCTTGCAGCCTACGGTCGGTTGCCATGGAATGATGAGGTTCCTAATTATTTGGATAGGTTTTTTTATGCCGATTTAAAAAAAAAATGAAGCCAGACTATACTGATATTCATTCCGAGTTTTATGGAGTTGGAAAATGGAGGATATGCAATCGAAAAAAATGCTCTTAGAGATCCCAGTACTCTTCGACTTCCACCTCAGATATCTCATCCACCTAGGCTTGTGACTTACAAATCGGAGATGGAGCCCACATCACAAGTTTGGACAATGACAAGGCATAATGTTTTCGAAGGTTTAACTTTAGCATTTGTAGGAGTTGATGTTGGATTGAGTCGAGAGAGGGCTCGAGCCATTGTTCGATAAAATTTTGTTTACAAAACAAATGATGAGTTAGATTGTATGGGAATTGAAGATATAAAGGCTTATGCCAAGGTTTGTCGTGATATAGCTTCAGATAGAATATCTAATAACACGTCAAGTATAAGAGAGGTTTGTGTACTTTCAATTTATTTACTTTTATTTATTTATTTTGAATTGAACTTTTTGTTACATTATATCTATGTATGAAATTATTCTTTTTTGATTTATAGTAATAAATACATTACGTAAATGTTTATTGGTTTCAGTTTTTTTGACTGTTAAATGAACATAATTTTAGAGTCTCCACTAGTCAAAATGTTGGAAATGTAGAAGAGCATTTTGGAGAAGTATATTTATTACTTACATATTTAGATTTAAGTTTGAAAGATATTTTATCTTTTTGCTTTTTTTTAACTATGTATCTTATTGTTAATTTGACTTATCCATGCAGGTTTCTTTAGATTCGAACTTTTTAGATGATTTTCCATCTATTGTGAGCTAATAATTTTTTTTTTGGTTTAAGTTAATTGCTTAAGCTTAGTTTTTTTTGCTTGCACTATGATTTATTTATTAACAAAATTTAAATTTTAAGGAAAGAGAACATATTGAAATTGGCGGTGAAGATATAGGTTCTCTTATGGATGTGGATATTGGCACTGAGGTAATTTTGTTCATAATTGGACTGTTCTCTGATATATAAGTTTAAATAGTTTAAATAATTTTTGACATTTATAAATTGCTTTTATATATGTTGAAGCTTGGGTCTCTTCGATCTTTTCGAGGAAAATGGAAGACTTCACTGGAGGATAGTGGTGGAATCGTAAGTTTAATATTTTAATTTTTTGAATTTAGTTTAAAATAGTTTAAATAATTTGTAAGATTCATAAATTGCTTTTATACATGTTGCAACTTGTGTCTCCTCCACCTTTTAGAGGCAAGGGGAAGACTTCAGTGGATGATAGAGAATTTGAGGTAATTTTGTTATTAATTGAATTGTTCTTCGATATTAGTTTAATATTCAATGTTTTGATTTTAGTTTAAAATTGTTTAAATAATTTATGATATTCATAATCTGTTTTTATACATGTTGCAGGTTGTTATGAGTCCAAGGGAAGACCCTAGTGGAGGATAGTGGTGGACTTCCATTTATAGAATTATTTATATTTATATTTTTTTGTTGATATATATATTGTAGTTGTTTTGGACATCGAGGAGTTTCTTTTTTTTTGTTGATATATATATATTGTAGTTGTTTTGGACACTGAGGAGCTTTATTTTTGGATTATACATATGTACATTGAACTCACATGTTCATGCTTGTTTTTTTGGATTATATACATGTACATTAACCTTACATATTGTCTTTTTGGATTATATACATGTATATTGAACTTACATATTATGAATGTATGTATTACTAAATTTATTTATGTCTGTAGATGTAAAATATTTTTAGTGTTGAGATGTTGAGAATGAATGTTAGGAAGTTTTGATACGTGCAATGTATTATTAAATTTATGTATGTTTGTAGATGTAAAATATTTTCAGTGTTGAGATGTTGAGAATGAATGTTAAGAAGTTTTGATAGGTGCAATCTAATGTTAAGAATGAATGTGGGGAATGTTAGGAATGAATGTGCGGAATGTTAGGAAGTTTTGTTAATAATGAATGTGGATAATGTTTCGGAATGAATGTGGGGAATGTTAGGAATGTTAAGAAGTTTAAATAGGTGCAATCTAATGTTAAGAATGAATGTGGGGAATGTTAGGAAGTTTTGATAGGAGCAATATAATGTTAAGAATGATTGTATGTATTATTAAATCTATTTATGTTTGTAGATGTAAAATATTTTCAGTGTTGAGATGTTGAGAATGAATGTTAGGAAGTTTTGATAGGTGCAATCTAATGTTAAGAATGAATGTGGGGAATTTTAGGAATGAATGTGGAGAATGTTAGGAAATGTTAGGAAGTTTTGATAGGTGCAATCTAATGTTAAGAATGAATGTGTGTATTATTAAATTTATGAACATGTATGTATTATTAAATTTATGTATGTTTGTAGATGTAAAATATTTTCAGTGTTGAGAATGAATGTTAGGAAGTTTTGATAGGTGCAATCTAATGTTAGTCCCTGAATGTTGGGAATGTTAGGAATGAATGTTAGGAAATGTTAGGAATGTTAGAAAGTTTTGATAGCTGCATTCTCAAATTCTTGAATTCAAGGGAACCCCAACATTGAAATATTGCACATTTAAATCATATTCGTAACTCACATCTTGTATTCATAATAAAAGTTTAGATAATGGTCATATACATAACTAGAATATTATCTCTCGTCATAGAACTTTAATTTATTACTTGCCATTGGTAATATGCCTCCGCCTCACATGGAATATTTTTATTACTAAGGTAACATTAGAAACTTGGTTATGAATTCTAATAAATTAAAGTTCAATCCATGACTTCTAAGGTAACATTAGCAACTTGATTCCAAATTCTAATATTTTTTATTACTGAGGTAACATTAGCAACTTGATTCTGAATTCTAATAAATTAAAGTTCAATCCATGACTTCTAAGGTAACATTAGCAACTTGATTCTGAATTCTAATAATTTTTATTACTAAGGTAACATTAGCAACTTGATTCTAAATTCTAATAAATTAAAGTTCAATCCATGACTTCTAAGGTAACATTAGCAACTTGATTCTGAATTCTAATATTTTTTATTACTAAGGTAACATTAGCAACTTGATAATGAATTTTAATAAATTAAAGTTCAATTCTGAATTCTGATAAGGTAACATACTAAATGACTAAGTGCACAATGATTCTGAATTCTAAAACATCAATCCATCTTTGAGCATGATAGCCAATCTTAACATAAAACAAGAAATGATAGTTAAAAACATTGCAATGGAATGCCGTTCTCAATTATCCGTTCATGGTCATATTTGGACAGTTTCCATTTTCTATTTTTTAAGTTTTTTTTTTATGAAACTTGTACCAATTTTATTCAAGATGCACATACTAAATGACTATACTGACAACATATAACATCAGGTTCATAATCCTGAAAGTAGACATAATTTTCAGTCATATGGGTCTACTGCAAAAAATAACCTTTTAAAATGATGGATCCTCTCTCGTATGTAAATCCGTTGTCATCGTAGTCCTCCAATAACTTCATCTTTCCTTCAGTGCATCACATCATATAATATTTTACATTTTTGTTGTTGTTTAAAGGTGCAATCACAACGAAAACATCTCCTGTGCAAATTACAATTGGCGTTAGAGTTTTTAAGTCAATTAAATTGATTATATACACATAAGGTGATGGACAATAATGAACAACCAACAAGATCATTCCCTTCTCTAAGAAGATTTGAAATTATAACGCCATCAGATGATATTTCTATTTCTTCTGATTCTAATTCTTCTATGCTTGCTAGTGGCATTTTCCCTTTTGGATTAATCTCTGTTTGTTTCCAATTTTTTACGTAGTTGTTCATTATGTTTTCACAAACTTCTATATATTCAACATTTTCAGTGCAAACATGAAAAAAACATGATTGCTTTCTACTGTAAAATGAAAACACGTTTTGGAAGGCTTTTGTTTGAATAGAGTGAAGTTCTCTAGTCCCATGTATGGTGCTAGCCTCGTATGGTATTGATTTATCTATATCTTGGACCCCAACAAGCCAAAAAAACCTACACAATAAATGATAAATAAAAAATGACAACTTTTATGTTAGTGTACATATACTTCAATGTTTTCACATACATTTTTAAAAATTGACAATTCATATAAATTAAAAAATCGTGTACATACCTACGCACATCTTTTGATTGTTGACTACAATCATGGCTTAGATGTGATTTACACCATTGGAAAACCTCTGCAGCTGAATGGAATTGTCTAGAAGAATGGTTCATTTGCCATCTTCGAAGTGCTCTTTTTACGCATGCTCCTGCACCATCATGTTCACCTTTTCCATGTCTAGTTTCAAAGAAATTCCAACGATGATTAATGTTCATTGCTTTATGAAGTTGACATAGCAAAAAAAATGATCGTGAAGTTTTAAATTTTCTCGCACATCCATCCGACCATATCCAATGTTCATTGAATTTAAATTCACGCCTTTTTAGCGAATCATAGAATTTTTTTTCAATACAATGTTGAACAAAATGTGTATCGTGTGTACGATCATCACAGATATAAAAGTGATATTCTTTAATCACATTTTGATTATCACACGTGCTTTCAATGCCATCAACATCCTATTGAGAATGTCTATATAGAACATAGACAAATATCGAAACTTGGTCAGAATGATAGTATTCACTTTGAATCTCTTTTTGTGCAACAAATGTGTAATTTTCTGCAAAATCAACCACAATGTTTATATAGAACACATACAAATATCGAAACTTGGTCAGAATGATAGTATTCACTTTGAATCTCTTTTTGTGCAACAAATGTGTAGTTTTCTGCAAAATCAACCACAGACAAAATTGTTTTGGCTGGAAAAATTTCACAGGAATGTTTGAATTGAAGGCCTTGCCATCGTGTTCTATGTGAATTCTTGGTGTATTTATAAATTTCACTTTCAAATTTCTTGAGAAAATCTGTCACACATATTTTATCTTCTCGCAAATCAATTCTTTTAGAATGTGCATCACTAGAACTTGTAGAATAATTGTTGTATTCATATCTTCTCCAATTAACGGTTACATTTGAAAGCAACTGATCATTATCGATAGGGTATTTATTGTGGAATTAAAACATATTTCCACAATGATGACAATGTTTTCCATTGACACATTTCTTATTATAAAATACTTCATCGTGATTTCTCTCACATAGAGTTTGAGATATGAATTCGCGTATTGTGGGCGGAGGTGGTGAATTTGTCCAAAACAGTTTACCAAATCCAAGAAACGTGTCGTAATATAATTGAAATTGCACATGATAATGACAACAACATGTGTTACGCATGGTAATAGGTTTAACATACCATGGTTTTTGTTGCACAAATGTAGTGATTGACATATTAATTCCACGATGATCCTCCTTGAATTTATTGAACAATTGTACTTGTGTCATTTCCATTATATGTTTTGGACGGATTTCATATACATTTCATGATACTCTTTGTCGTATCACATCTCTTTAATTTGGTGAAACTCGAGCATGTTCCAACCAATATTTATGTACAATATATTTAGCACCTTCTCCCATTCTATCTTTGTAAGGTTGTCTACAAATAATTGCCCAACAAGAAAGTTCATATTTTTCATCTATTTGCATTCTGAATTTGCTATGTTTGTATAATGTCTTTCTTGAGGTTCCAATTGCTTGTGCTATTTGTGTTGTCAAACGTTTTTGTCTAGTACTAGCTGACACAATTGCTGTCTGAATTGCTCTACGTGCAACACTGGTATCTTTCTTTCTGGATTTTTCAAATTTTATATTGCATCACCTATATTTTCTATCACATTATGTTTCCATTTCGACTCTTTTTTCTCCTTGTGAATACCCAATAATGACGTAGCACCTTCTAACTTATTGGACACCAATAAACATCTCAAAATTTGTGCTTGTCCTGCTATTGAACAATCCTTGAGAATATCATCATAAATTTTTGTAGCATGATATCGTGCAACATGTATGGGTATTTTTTTCTCCATTTTTGTCACAATCAATGTCTTCTAATATTTCATCATCAATGGTGAAAGTACCTATACATCAAGTTAAATTTAATTTAACATATGTCCAAAAATACAATTCATTATAAAAAATGAATTTGCAAAATACATGATATATACATACTTGGTCCGATTTCTGAATCTTGATTTTGATCTTCGATATTGACTTCATCAACATTAACATGTAAATCACTATTTACATCTTCAACAATGGTCTCTTCAACTTCTATTTGTTCTTCTTGTACCCTATTTTCAATTTCCATTTCATCAACAATGTCATGTAAATCTGTTCTTCTATCTTCAATTCTCTCTTCCGTTTCTGCAACCCTTGCTCTTTTGGCTCTATTTTTGAGTTTTTTTCCCTATTAGCATCGTCATCACATTTACGATCACTTTTTTTTGACAGTTTCTCTTATTGCCCATGATTGTTTAATCTTCTTTGGAAAAACCCCTTGCAAAAAAATAAGAACACCTTGTAAAGAAATCTTCTTTGTAAAACTATTGGAAAAAAAAACCTCTTTGAAAAAAAACCTTCGTTGAAAAAACAACTTATAAAAATATTATGGAAAAAAAAGACTCCTTTGCAAAAATACCTTGCAAAAAAACTCTTTGAAAAAACCCATTGCAAAGAAATAACCTACTTTGCAAAAATACCATGGAAAAAAAACTCTTTGAAAAAACCCATTGCAAAGAAATAACTCCTTTGCAAAAATACCTTAGAATACAATTTTTTTTGCAAAAGTGACTTGGAAAAAAATCTTTGAATGTACCTTTTTGCGAAAAAAACTCTTTGGAAAAACCCATTGCAAAGAAATAACCTACTTTGCAAAAATACCTTGGAAAAAAAACTCTATGAAAAAACCTATTGCAAAGAAATAACTCCTGTGCAAAAATGCTTTAGAACACAAAATCTTTGGCAAAATTGCCTTCAGAAAAAAAAATCTTTGAATGTACACCTTGGAAATAAATAAGAAGAAAAATACCTTGTAAAAAAACTCATTTGGAAAAAGAAATCTCCTTTGAAAACCCCTTACAATTTTTTTTGATCAGATATATGCGAAATGAAAATGTGCGAAAATAATGAGTCTATTTCGTTTTACTTATACGAATATAGATAACGTAATTTATTTATTTATTATTATTTTTTTCGGCCGACGATTTTTTTGGCGTTTGGTTTTTTGGTCAAACAACATTTGTTGTAAATAACGGTTCCGTAACGGAAAAGTATTATTTGACCGAACAATTATTCGGTTGAATAACCTCTGAGACCTGAAACCTGCACAATTTTCAGGTTTCTCTATTTTCAGAAGGTAAAATGGATGCCTTACACTACAAATTGACAGTCGGACTTGATACCATTAGTTTCTTCATTGAACCTACTTTCTGTAGGTATAGATTTTGTTGTGTATAGGTGAGATCCGATGTTTTTAATTTTTTCTTTTCTTAACATGTGTCGAGTTTCGTTTTATTTCTTTCAAAATGCGGTGAAATAAAAAATATATAACTTTAAAAATACACCACCAAAAAAATCGAAACAAATATGACGCGGTTAATTGGAGTGTCTACTTCAAAAGTGTATTAGTAGATTTTTAAGTTTTATAGTCAATTGAGAGAAAAGTGTCGCAACCAAAAACATGTTGAAAATAGATAACGTTTCCCCATTGATCAACTTCAAAAAAATATTATAATTAATATATAGATCCGTTGGTTACAAACTTATAGTCATCCTCTATTATATTGTGTGTAGATTGTCTTAGCATATTTTGTTTTTGCAAAATACAAGTTTAAGGGTGAATCCACGGACTTGGGTAACACTTTTTGGTAAGCGCATTTCGGCAAAAACAGAAAAACGTACCTCGGTCGAGGGCTTGTTAAACCCTCGACCGAGGTCTTAATATCTCGACCGAGGTTTTATCAAGCCCTCGACTGAGGTTTTGTTCAGCCCTCGACCGAGGTATTTAAATACCTTGGTTGAGGGTTTTGTTCGGTCGAGGGCTTTACAAACCCTCGGTCGAGGTTTCGTTAAGACCTCGACCGAGGTATTTAAATACCTCGGTCGAGGGCTTAAGAAAATAGACTTAGCCCACATTCAAACAAATGAAAAATTTTCTGTGCCTTGCAGAGGTGTACACCCTACCATTCATAGCACATAACTGAGCGGAGTTGATACCAATAAATTCACCAATGAATCTTCTATCCATTGAGGTATCATACACGCATTTTGGCGTTCATATGAAATTTATTTTTTAATTAATTCTAAAACTTATACTTAGAAAACCACACTGCAACTTCGAAGCAGCTCAAAGAAAAATCCGCAGAGTTAAAAAT
>LPNX010567708.1:82839-100357 GCA_001517045.1 Pseudotsuga menziesii
TAAATGACACCGGAATATTTAAAAAAAAATATCACTATGAAGCCAACATAATATTCTACAATTTGTTTTTTTACTGCAAGTGAAAATTCACATGGCATATATGCGTTTTGAGGGATTCTATCTAGCACATGAGTAAAAAATCAGGTTTTCATCGCCAAATTTGGCTTCATGGAATCACCCTTAACAATGATTTTATGGGCGTAACAAAACATGACTATTTTTTAGTCCTTTCATTTTATAAGGACACACTGTCAAAATTTTCCAAAACGAAATATCAAATTGAGAAAATTATGAATAGAAAGCTAACATAATTCTCTAAAAATTTTGTTTTTACTTAAAAGTGAAATTCTAAACAAAAATATCACTTTCGTTCGCCTAAAGTTGAAAAACATGAAAAATTCAGATTTATTTTTTCATAAGACCCCCCAAAATAGACACCCATCTTCATGGACTCACCCCGCTATTCTGTACACATATCCGATGGAATTAATACAATACACAGGTTATTTGCCTCACCTCTCAGCTTGTTTTTCACATCATCAAAGCTGGAAGTTGGATCCTTGGTGAAAATAGATAGCTTCATTTGTAAATCTCTCCAGAGTAACAAGTATGTATTCAACCTATCTACCTTCTCATTTTTTTTCTCTTACACATCCCATTCCAAATGACATACATCATACACATTAAATGTATTTTACACTACCCACTATTTGCACAATAATTTAAATGCTAATTGTACTTTTTTTTTTACATTTTTTTGCAGGATTCTTATAGCTAAAGGAATACAAGCCCATACTTTGACTTCAGAGATGATTAGTGAACCAATTTTTATAAAAGATGTAAGTAAGCCTATAAAAAAACAATAGAAACAACTAAAACACCCCCAAACATAACTGCTATTAAATCTTTGCATCCATACCTTCAAGAATGGACATTAAAAATCAGAGTGCTTACAAAAACTGACCTTCACACCTTCACCAATGCCAAGGGGCCTAGCCATGTATTTAGCTTTGATGTTATTGACATTGATGGAAGTGAGATACCTATTACATGCTTCAACATCCAAGCAACACACTTCCATCCTTCCATAGATATTGGTAAACTTTACATAATATCAAAAGGAATCATCAAACTTGCAAAAAAAGAATTCAATCATTTAAAAAATGACTTAGAAATAAATCTTAGCAGTACCTCCACCATAGAAGCTTGCATACATGATGAACTTTCAATAGAAAACCATAACTTCGTTTTCACTCCTATTAATGAATTATCAACTCTAACCAACAACTCTATAGTTGATATACTTGGAATTGTTATATTCATTAACCCTGTAGTAACTATCATGAGGAAAAACGGAATAGAGACACATAAGAGAACCATTCAACTAAAAGACATGTCAAATTATAGTATAGAAGTCACACTATGGTGGGTTTTTTACAATAAACATAATCTAGAGCAATATGCCATAACAAATAGATTTCCAATAATTGCTATAAAGGCTAGAAAAATAACAGACTTCAATCAACTATCAATTACCACAACCTTTTCATCCCAAATTTACATCAATCCAGATCTCAAAGAAACTCAGGATTTGTGATCCTGGTTTGAGAAACCAGAAACATGCCTCCAATCCCCCTCATTATCTGCACATGGTGCTTCCAGAGGCCATCCTTCCATACAGAATAAAATATCTGACATTAAAAATGAAGGAATCGGTATAGGACTAAGGCCTGCATACATTTTAGTCGAGGCAACTATTGATTCAATGGATACAGATAATTGTTAGTATTCTGCATGTCCTCTTACATTTAAAGATTGCATTTGCAAAAAAAAACACTCACACATATTGAAGATGGTGTTTGGAATTGCCAAAGGTGCAATCAACATGTATATGAATGTGAATATAGGTACATTTTCCAATTCAACATTGAATACCAAACAAGCAAGATCAATGTAACTACATTCCAAGATGTTGCATAACAACTTATCATAATACCTGCTCATAAGTTATTTGACTATGGCTACGAAGGAAATACCGAAGAGACCACAAACATATTTGCCAAGTTGTTCTTGAATAGTTACTTGTTCAAACTAGCAGTACACGAAGAAACATTTTTGAATCATAAACAAATCAAACACGTTGTAAATGCATGTGATAAAAGTGATTGCATAAAAAAACCAAAATAAAACATGCCTACCCCTACAACGTTGCCTAAATAGTGAAGGAATGTGTTAGGTTTTCTTCTTCGAAGCAATAAGTTGTACATTTTTTCCTACTTTTTACAGTTACACATTAAATGTTGCCTAAAGAGTGAATGCATGTGTTAGGGTGCTTTTATTTGAAGTTTATTTGAAGCCAACACTTCTATTTTGTCCTAGATTGTAAAGTTACATCTTAAATGTTGCATAAATTATGAAGGCATGTAATAGGGTTTTTCCATCGAAGCAAGAAGTTGTATTTTTTCCTATTATGTACATTGACATGTTAAATAAAATATGGATTTTATAAAGTTAGCATGCTTATTTAACAACATATGCATCCATATCCAACATATCATAAAATCAAATTTTCATCTTCTTAAAATAATACTCCTACATATACCAAATTAGATGTTATCAAACAACTTATATGCAATATGTAATTTAACAATATATATTTACAAATTGTTCATGTCTTTTCTTACGGGCACTTTCACATATTGCAATAGAAAGCATGGGCATTGATTTTCATCTTAAAGAGCATACCCTTCTGCTCCAAACGAAACTAACATTCACACAATCACTACAAATGCCTACTATATTCCAACAACATATTCCAACATGCCTAGCAAGTATATTGTCTCAAGAATATGAGGTTCATAGTAAGAATCAATACAACAGTCATTGGCATAAAGTCCAATCTACAGAAATAAACAAGAGGAGAAGAGATAAATGGAACAAAGAAAGTGCCACAATTAAAGATGTTGACCTAAATAATACAAAATCATCTGCATCTAAGGTCCAACAAAATGAACAATGCAGGAGAAGATATGTCAAAAAGAAATATGCAACAAATAGATTTCGAGTGACTACAATGTCTACTGATAAAGAACCTCAATTGAATTTTCCAATAGAATATGCAAACGGATTGATGCAGTGTCTAACATGCATACATGTACTACTTGTATGGAATCATATCCTGACATTACTACTCATATGTCCATCAATGGACACATTTGCAATCGATGTCATAGATTCTCAATTTGGAACAATATGGACCCCAGTGACCAACCCATTGTACTATTGATATTTACTCAAATTGAAGAAATTCTCATTGCTCGTGTTAGCCCAATTTTATAGGTCATACATGCTCGTGGTGGACAATATAAGTATAGTGGTCACACTATTAGTTCCCCCCAACAAATTGTACATATTGCAAGCTTCCTTCCACGTCCCTTTCAGCTATTGATGTATTGGTTGTTAGGAGGCATGGAACCAAAGGTAAATGTTATGAATGTTATGTGACTAAATCACATGTCATCAATGCATCGCTCTATAAAATATAGAATGACAGATACTATAATGATGTCCAAGTCGACCACAATACAATAGAATCACTTCCAGAATCATGCAGGGATGTCTCCTCTCAACTACATTCTATCTCTACAGAATTTTCTATGCCCTCCTATATAGATTCAAATATAACTGATCTAGATAACCAATGTGTTAGCCAACCAACACAAGAAATATCTTCTTTTGCCTTCAACTTTCCTAATGCAGAATGAGAAATGGAAAAGATCAAATAATTTGTTCAATTTGCATCCAATGCTCCACCTACTATAATTGATTGGCCAACTATTGGATCATCACCAATCAATGAGTACAACATAGAGGGTCTATTTGACATGTCATTCCCAACTATGTACCAAAACGGAGATGCACTACCTTGCCAACCACGTATCAAGAGCATTCCAATTGATATCTACGCAGTACATTTAAAGAGATACCATGACAACATATTTGGTATTCATCCTCGCTTTAGATACTACTTGTACAAATTGATTATGCGCCACAGGAGTCAATCAACAACCAACTTATTTGTGAAGTAGAGATAAGAACATAACAGACCAACCACAATTGAGGAGTTGTGTGCACATCTACAAGAAATACCTACAGAAAACCTCCCGGAACATGTCATGCGCTTCAGAGCGCAGCTTCGTGGGACTAGAGCATACTAGACACTACGTAGGAGTGAGATGACAAATATGATCACACAATTACAATTCCATACCTCATTCTTCACTCTTAGTGCAACCGACACAAAATGGCTAGACCTACATGCACTTATGCAAGAAGATCGCCCTTCTGACTCGGCAGCGCGACAACATTGGCATAATTGTAACATCATTGACAGGCCCCACACCGTGGCTGCATACATGTATAAAATATTTTCAATCTTCTATGAGGAGATGCTTAGAAAAAACATGCATGCCATAGATCATTGGTATAGGTACCCATTATATCCTACCTGTGTGTCTCTTTGCAAGACATATTTGTCAATTATTTTAATCATCTAACAGTCCTTGTGTAGGTATTAATGGAAACATCATGGATCTGCACATATACATTGTTTTCTTTGGATTGATGGAGCTCCTAACATGGAAACATTAGATTGGCAAGACCCAGATCAAATCAATGATGCAAAAAAATTCTTTGATAGCTATGTTACAGCATGGAATCAAAGAGAAAATAAAGACACACATATTCATATGCACCAACACATTGAGGATGACCCTTGCTTGCTAGATACAAAGGATATACTTTCATCCAACCCACTTCATGACTATGAACAACTCTTAAACACATACAAAGTGCACCTAGAATTCATGTC
The DNA here is from genome assembly GCA_001517045.1 of Pseudotsuga menziesii. Lineage (NCBI taxonomy): Eukaryota > Viridiplantae > Streptophyta > Pinopsida > Pinales > Pinaceae > Pseudotsuga > Pseudotsuga menziesii. The sequence goes on from LPNX010567708.1 coordinate 87,710, forward strand.
TACTCAAAAAAAGGACTACACTTGAATGTAGATATAAATTCCCTTGGAATGTACAACATGAATAATCACTGTACATTGATAAAAAGGGTCAAAAAACATATCACCCTACACACAATGATGTTTGTATGAACATCCATAATCCTAGCATACTTCAAACATGGAAAGCAAATGTGGATTTCCAATTAGTACTCTCACGCTATGCTGTCTTGAAATACATAGCCAAATATGCTTCTAAAGCAGAAGGAAAATCAGAGACCTACCATCCTATGCTGACTAGAATCACAAATACATCATCTCCACAGGACCCATCCTCATATTCCTACCGTCACTTACACTCAGAAGCAATTGTTGACCAAGACATTAGTGCTCAAGAAACTTGCGATATGTTGCAAAAATTACCCCTTGTCACATGCAATCGAGCCTTCAACAAACTAAATGTTGGTCAAAAAATATTCCGCCATGTATGTCTTGACTCAGATGATTGCTTATATGGATCCAGTTTCATAGATGCATACTTGCAATGTCCTCCAACATTGGATCATTTATGCGTTATAGACCTTGCACAAAATTGGTCATATAATTAGGGGCGTAAAACTGAAAAGTGGAAAAAGAGAATTGTCCCTGCAATCATCCATGTTTGGCCTCGCTTTACTTCAATTCCAGCCAAAGATCCCAATGCCTTTCTTGATTTTTGTTGGAGTGAGCTTCTTTTATATAATCCCTTTCATTCCTTCAACAAAGACATCGGCCTTATAGAACATGCCATTGTTTCAAACTGGGAATGCATACGAAATACCTACTGTGCATGGCATGTTGATCACATCCCTGCAACCAATATTGAGGAGGAAAAATCTGGAGATGATGCTACCAATTAGAACATGCATCTTGACATGGACATGAATTAATGACAAGTTTTTTCAAGGTTAGTACCTACAGGTAATATCCACATCAATGAACTTGACATGCTTGGCCTTCGAGATTTTGACACCAACCATTCATGGAATCATCCAGAAGTGTCAACATATACATTGGAAACTGCACCAAACTACATTGACTACAACAGAAGGAGCGAGGAGGTAATACAAGATAACACTCCCATGCATACTTTCACATATGCATTATCTCATAGTCAACAACTTGAGTTTGACATAGTCCTACAACATTCACAAGTACAAGGAAGTAAAGAGACATTGAGGATGATCATCCAAGGAACCACACCATAAAAAAGCACTATCTTCTCAAGAAACATCTGCCTATAGCCAACTACTTCTCCTCGCCCCTACTAGAGTTTCAACTTTTAACATACATGCAAGAACTGTACATGCATGGCTACATATTTCTATAAAGGACATGAAGCCTTTACAGGGTCAAGTCCTATAAGTGTTCCAAGAAGAGATGAAAAATATTTAGTGCATTATCATTGATGACATGAGCTTCATAGGACCTAAAATGTTTGTTCAAATTGAGAGTCGCTTGCGTGAATGTTTTCCCGAGAAAATAATAATGTTTTTCAGAAACTGTTTAATAATTCTTGTCAGTGATTTAGGCCAATTCCCACCTGCAATGGACAAACCTATATATGTAGAAGCAACACTAGGGAAGTGTTTGTGGACATACTTTACCACTGTCATCATTTTGGAAAAAGTATTCCGGCAGAGGGGCACTGATGCCACCCAAATTCATTTTCACCAGCATTTGACAAACATACACAATGCTACACCAACCTTGGAAGACTGGAGACTCCTCCAATATAGGACTAATAGATTCTTGTCAACAGAGGGGCCTTCAAAATTTGATGCAACAATCCATCTCTTTGCAACTAACATTCTTGCAAACACTCACAACAAGTACATGCTCCAAGCATTGGTTATGCCTATTGTACACTCAATCACAGATTTCACCAATGGTTAAGATACACAACAAGGTGATGACCATCAACTATAAAAATAAATATTGTTAAGTGTGGGGCAATGGCCCAATCATGGCTAGTCAATGGTGCACTTGGAGTGGTCATGCAAATTGTATACACACCTGGATCTATTTCTCCTAAGTTTCCAGCCTATGTTGTCGTGGAATTTGATAAATACATTGGCCCTCCATGGGACCAATCTAAACCAAAGCACATACCAATTCCACCCATAAATCAAAGTAACAAGAAACAAATCCCCCTTAAGATGGCTTGGGAATTGACTATCCATAAATCCTAGGGATTGACATTAACAAGATCAACCATTGACATTGGTAACAAAGAACATCAAGGCTTGACCTTCACAACAATTTCACGCACTACAACATTAGAAGGAATGCGAATTGCACCATCATTCTCCTTCGACCACTATGTAAAGATGAAAGACACTTCGTATGTCACACTTCGCAAGAAGGAAGAGGCACGCCTTAGTTCTTTGTCACTTTCACACTTAAAATTGCATCCCTTAATCCTTGCACTCCCCGTACCAAATGAAAATACCAATGTTGCTTGACATTATAATTAGATTCAAACTTGATAACTCTAATTATATTACATATGTATATTTCTCTTATGACAAATTATTGTCCATTTCATTTTACTTTTCATCGATTACATTTGTTTCAATTTATTGCATTTGTTGTTATTTATTGTTTCCTATTAATATCTGCACTATAATTTCCAAAAAATAATATATCGACACCTCGTAATTCAAATTCATATAATTCAACAATGTGGTATTTACATTAAAATGCAAACTGTACTATTCAGTCATTCAACTTTTCGTTTAAGTCCATATTTTAATATTCAATAAATAAATGTACATTGTTATATAAATTGAAATGTCATGGTTAATTTTCTCTCTCTTTATCTATGCATTATCATCATTACATATTTCTACAATGGCATTATTTGTAACATACTATACATTTTTTAAACATATTATGGTCATTCCTTTATTTACATTGTAAAATATATTTGATTTTTTTCACCTTTCTTTTTCTACTATGTCAATTCTTAAATTCTTCTCAAGCATACAAACTATTGTCGTTCCAATAATTATATAAACATTTCAAAAATATAAATATTATTTATTTATTTACATTCATAAATTGATGAAAATAAATATTGCTAAGTGTGGGGTAATGGTTTGAGTAATGTTATCTTGTGATATATGGGTCCAAGTAGGACTAATTAATGGTGCACTTGGAGTGGTCATGCAAATTGTATACAGAATATATCCCTCCTAAGTTTCTAGCCAATGTTGTCGTGGCATTTGATAAATACATTGGCCCTCCATGGAACCAATCTCAACCAAAGCACATACCAATTCCACCCATAAATCGAATTAACAAGAAACCAATCCCTCTTAAGATGGCTTGGGCATTGACTATCCATAAATACCAGGGATCAACAATAACAAGGTCAACCATTGACATTGATAACATAGAACGTCAAGGCTTGAACTTCACGACAATATCATGCTCTACAACATTAGAAGGAATATGAATTGCACCATCGTTCTCCTTTGACTGCTATGCAAAGATGAAAGGCATTTGATATGTCACACTTTGCAAGAAGGAAGAGGCTCACCTTCATTCTCTTTTCCTTTCACACTTATAATTACATCCCTCAAACCCTTCACTCCCCGTACTAAATGAAATTACCAATGTTTCTTGCCAATATATTTAGAGTCAAACTTGATAACTGTGCTTATATTACATATGTGTATTTCTCTTATGACAAATTAATGGACATTTCATTTTACTTTCCATAGATTACATTGGTTTCAATTTATTGCACGGGTTCCTATTTATTGTTGCTTATTAGTATCTACACTATAATTTCCATAGAATCACTATACTTGCTTTCAACACATAAATTTACATTATTTTCATACACACAACTTTCTCTCATTTTAGACATAATGAAGTTCTTCTCCACGTTTCATTTCCCCCACTTTGGGAGTATGCTAGTTTTAATATAACTTAACTTGAATAAAACTCTAATATAATTTAAGTTTATAACTTTAATTAATAGGTTTAAAAATTATAATACTGAACATCAACGAAACATCTCCCTCTATAATAATACCAAAATATTTGCTATGAACTGCACGATCTATGGAGGGCTTGCTAAGGAACCAGATGAACATTCAACAAACAAATTGGTTGGTGAATGGAGGGCTTGACCCAAGAAAATTCCTAGGGAAAGAATGTGCGATCGATGATTCAACATATTCCAAGGCATCCTAAGATTTTAGTGTGCGAATAGTTGGTGAGAAAATGAAACCCTGTCGCAGCCATGAGAGTTCAACAAGGATTTGCCTTCAGGGCAGTATTATAAATACTCTTCACCTTTTCGCTATTAGAAATCCTGTTCATTTCCAACATGAGATTTCTATTAGGTTTCAGAGTGGATCCTATGTGGATATAGGCATATCCTGTTTAGAATCCATATATGATCCCAAGGTCCGTTGATCCATATTCTACGCCGACGGATCCGGTAACATAGATGCCAACATAAGGTTTAGCACTATTTTTCACATGGATCACTTGTGAAGACTTTCAATTAGTATGGCAAATAGAGACAACTAGAGAACACGTCTTTCCCTAGAATAAAAAACACATTTATTATTTGTTAAAATTTCAGAGACAAATTAAATCAATCACAGAAATAATAACACCATTTAACACCAGCATTTCATCAGGTAAAACCCCACGGGGACTTCACTTAGTGAACATCTCACATAACACGTGTGATCATGGAATATTAAATAATACCCTTAATTTCGAGAGATATTGAGCCAAACACTTTTTGTTGAAACCCCCTCCCAATACTTAAAACCTCCTCCCCACCCCTTTTTATTCCTCAATCCTTATAAACCACCCTACCCACCCCCACCTTAAACCCCTCATCCCCCTAATACCTGCAATATATTGGTTCGATTTTTGATAATTTTAAAACCCACAATATGAACTAACGTGATAGCATATTGGTCAACAAGTGAAGCCCTCGTGTAAAACCCCAAAGGGGAAACATCCACGCAGGCAAAGCATTGAAGCTCATTAATGAAGAAGGAGAGATTACATATCATTCTCAACCTCACAGACAACTCTCTACATTGCGTATCCCAACCATGCACTATAAGGCTTCATGAATATAGTTAGATGAGTAAACCGTTGGAGGTTATGCCGTAAAACTTCCTGTAAACATCCATAATGAGAAACCTCCCATAAACACATTAGTTTAATTGTCATTTAACAATCTTCACATTGACAACAAAATTTACAAATACTTTGCCCAAGACTATTTATCACCTTTTTTTCAAACCAAGAGAAGCTACACACCAACGTAACTTCTCTAACAATATTGGTTTTGTGAACATATCTGCAAAGTTTTCTTTAGTATGGACCTTTTTCAGATCTACTTCACCTTCACTAATGGCTTGTCTTACAAAATGTTTTTTTACATCAATATGTTTAGTCTTACTATGATAAACAGGATTTGTAGCCAAATGAATAACACTTTGACTGTCACAAAAGACATGCACACTGTTCTGCAGCCTTCCATTTTCTCTAAGCATACCTTTCAGCCAAATTGCCTCTTTGCAAGCATGTGAGGCATTAATGTATTCAATATCTGTAGTGGATAAAGAAACTGTATCTTGAAGCTTTGACATCCAAATTATAGCTGATCCACCTGCAAGAGTAAAGACATAACCTGAAGTAGACATTCTCTTATCTGAATATTCTGCAAAATATGAATCAACAAAACCGCACACAAAATCAGTGTTACTATTAATGGTGATACAATAGTCACTTGTGCCTCTTAGGTACTGAAGCACCCATTTCACTGCATTTCAATGTTCTTTTCTTGGATTTTCCATATACTTACTAACAACACCTACTGCATGTGAAATATCAGGTCTAGTATAAACCATTGCATACCTTAAACATCCCGCTGTATTGGCATATGGTACACGAGACATATAATCCTTTTCTTCAAAACTACTAAGACATAAACTTGAAAAAAGTTTAAAATGGGAAGCCAAAGGAACATTCACAGGCTTTGCCTTATTCATTTCGAATCTTTCAAGTATTTTCTCAACATACTTCTCCTGTGAAAAACAGAGCTTACCATTTTTTCTGTCACTACGTATCTCAATACCCAAGATTTCTTTTGCAGCTCCAAGATCTTTCATATCAAAAGTCCTAGGCATATGAGCCTTCGACCTGTTAATCACGTCCATGCTTTTGCTCACAATAAGCATATCATCAACATACAATACTAAGATAATGAATATATTATTCAACTTTTTAAAGTGTAAACAATGATCATACTCACTTCTAGTATAACCTTGACTCACCATGAAATAATCAAACTTCTTGTACCATTGCCTGGGTGACTGTTTCAGGCCATACAATGATTTCTTGAGCTTGCAAACTAATATATCTTTTTGATGCTATACAAAACCTTTTAGTTGTTCCATATAAATCTATTCATCTAAATCTTCATGTAAGAAAGTTGTTTTAACATTTGGTTGCTCTAACTCCAAATCAAGCAATGCAACTAATGCTAACACAGTACGAATAGATACAAGCTTGACAACTAGTAAAAAAATATCATGATAGTCTATACCTTCCATCTGAGAGTACCCTTTTGCAACCAATATGGCTTTGTATCTTTCAACCTTACCATTAACTCCTTTCTTCAATTTGAAGACCCATTTATATCCAACAATTTTTCTATCTTTGGGAAGTTCAACCAATTCCCATTTCTTGTTTTTCTCTAGAGAATCCATTTCTTCTGTCATTTCCACCTTCCACTTAGCATTGTCAATACAATCAATGGCTTCCTAGAAAGAAGAAGGTTCTCCATCATTAGTAAATAAAACAGATGAAACAAAATCATTATACCTCAATGGAGGATTTCTCTCCCTTAATGATCTTCTTGGTGTAGGTTGTGGGGTTTCCACAACTTCTTGAATTTCTTCATCTTCTATGACTTCTCTCTCACTAGAAACTTCTTCTTGTTTCTTTGAGCCATTAGAAGATTGGTTCTCCAACTGAATCAGTTGTTTTGATATTACATGTTCCTGTTTCACATCAACTCTTACACTTTCAGATTTAATCAGAGAAGATTCATCAAAAATTACATCTCTGCTAATGACAATTTTGTGGGCAGTAGGATCACACAATTGATACCCTTTCATTACATCATCATAACCAACAAAGATGCACTTCTTTGATCTAGGGTCTAAATTAGAACACTGATTTTTAGGAGTAAGTACATAAGCTTTACAACCAATGCTTTTCAAATTCGAATAATCACAGGAGTGACCAATCCATACCTCTTCCGGAATTTTACAATCTATTTCCATTGAAGGTGATTGAATGATTAGATAACACGTAGTAGAAACTGCTTCTGCCCACAACTCTTGCCCCAAATTAGCATTACTGAGCATGCTCCTTGCTCTTTCTGGAAGAGTCCTGTTCATGCGTTCTGCAACGCCATTTTGCTGAGGAGTGTATACATTTGTTTTGTGTCTGATGATCCCTTCATCTTTGCAATATTTTTCAAACTCCAAAGAAGTAAATTCACCTCCATTATCTGTCCTTAAACATTTGATTGTCCTACCAATTCTTTTTTCAACCATAACTTTAAATTGTTTAAACGTATTAAACAAATCAACTTTTCTTTTTATGAAATAGACCCAAACCTTTCTAGAAACGTCATCTACAAATAATACATAGTATTTTGCTCCCCCATAGGAAATGGTAGGAGACAGAACCCACAAATAAGAATAAACGTAGTCAAGAACAGTTTATTAACATGACTACCTGCTTTCAAATTTTTGTCTACACTATTTTTCATATATACAATGTTTACAAAACATAAAATTCAGAGTTTTTAAGTTTGGAAGCAATTTACAATTCATTAATACCTGAAGTCCTTTTTCATTCATATGACCAAGACGCTGATGCCATAGCTGAGTGGGTCCTTACTCTTCTTCAGATACGAATGCAGTACCATTAACTTGCATCCTTCCAACCAGTTTGTAAAGGTTTCCTATCCTTCGTGCCTTCATGACCACTAAAGCACCCTTGGAAACTTTTAGAGTTCCATCAAAACCTGTAAAATTATGACCACAAGAATCCAGTACTTTCAAAGAAATTAAAATTTTCTTTGACTCAGGTACATGTCTAACATCTGTAAGTGTTCTTATTACTCCATCAAACATCTTAATTTTAAAACCTCCAACCCCATTAGTTTTACATGAATGATTGCCTCCTAAAATAACTATTCTATCATTAACTGTTTAATAGGAAGCAAACTAATCTTTATGAGGACAGATATGGTGCGAAGCACCAAAATCTAATAGCCATTCCTCATTATATTCAGAAATATTACAAACAGACAAGACCTCATCAATCATACCTGAATCATAAGACTTAACCGAGTTTGCCTCTGACTTGGAGTCATTCTTCCTGGATTCTTGTCTATTTCAACAGTCCTTCTTGAGATGATCAGTTTTATTACAGTACCAACATTTTAATTTATTCTTTCCACCCTTCGACTTAGACCTGGAAGTACCTCTTGAATTTTCTCCTTTCTCCTTGGATTGACCTCTAACAACCAAAGCTTCCGGCGAAGAGGTTTGAAGACTGGTTTTCTTCCTTAATCCCTTAGACAATAATTCTCCAACCACATTGCCAAATTCTAAAGTATCAATTGTAGTACGGCTAATGGAAAAAACTACTTGACCCCAAGATCCAGGTAAAGTACATAAAATATTTACTGCTTTATCTTCATCATTAATTTTAACATCAATACTACTCAACTGGCAAATAAGAGCGTTAAAAACATTTAACTGATCTGCAATGTTGGTACCTTCTTTCATTCTCATATCATACAACTGTTGCTTCAACTAAGTTTTGTTTGTCACTGATTTGGTCATATACACACTTTCTAATTTGTTCCACAAACTTGTTGTTGATGTTTCTCCAATAATGTTGAACAATACATCATCCGCAAGACATAAACGGATTTTGCTTAACGCTTTGGCATCTAGATCCTCCCATTCATCATTGGTCTCTGTGAGAGGTTTTTTATTTTAACTTCCAAAATGCAAAATTGTTTTTACCATTAAACTTTTTAATCTCAAACTTAGTTTTACACATTTTTGAAAAAAAAAATTTAAACTTTTCATTCTGTTAAATTATTTTTCAACCAACAAATAAATATAAGCAGCACTTTATTCTCCCTCAGCCCAAAAAAAACATCACAAATTTTTTATACCACCGTTTATCTCTTGCACTAATTCCATCGGAGGCTGAGATCCTCCTTTTTGCAGTGATCGACCCTTGACAGCAGCACAATATTTCTCTTCTCACTGGGCAACGGTAGCTCTCCGCAATGCAGACGTTTCAGATGTTGAGCGCACTATCTTCAAACAACATTCAGTTTTTGGCACTATCTTTTACGCGCAGGCTCCCTCTCCTCTTAAATTAAAAAAAATAGAAAGTTGTTTTTTATTATTATTATAATATATATATATATCTCCAAAACTTCCCCCAAAAAAATAGCGAGGGCCTTTTTTTATTTACCACCGTTTATCTCCTGCAATAATTCCATCGCAGGTTGAGATCCACCGTTTTTGCAGTGATCGACCCTTTACATCAGCACACTATTTCTCTTCTCACTGGGCAACGGTAGCTCTTCACAATGCAGACGTTTCAGATGTTGAGCGCACTATATTCAAACAACAGTCAGTTTTTGGCATTATCTTCTACGCGTAGGCTCCCTCTCCTCTCTACGGTGTAGCTGCACCTTCCAGTAGGCGGTTTCCTCCAGCTTCTAAACCGCGACTGGGTTCTTGCAGACTTTTCCGTCCAGGAAGCTTCACGCTTCACGTGCGTCTTCAGGACAAATTTCTCACGACCTTTCCAGCAGCAGAAACGAGCAATCAGCGGTTATCACGCTCTGTTCTTCCCTCCTTCACGCTGGTCCAAGAAACAACGACAAATCAACTTCCTTAAGCCTGTAAAATCACGCGCAGTCACCTTCCGCACTCTTTCACGCGCTTCCATGGGCTACTCTTGACGGCTCCACAGACTCCGGATCTTCTCCACAGACTGTCACAAGTTCAACATGAGTGGACTCCCAAAGCTCTGATACCACTTGTTAAAATTTTAGACACAAATTAAATCAACCACAGAAATAATGACACTATTTAACACCATCATTTATTTAACACCATCGTTTTATGTGGTAAAACGATAAAGGGAAACCATGCACGCAAAGTATTGAAGCTCATTAATGAAGAAGGAGATGAAGCTCATTAATGAAAAAGGAGAGACTACAAGACGGTATCAACCTTACAAACAAATTTCTACATTAAGTATCCAACCATGCACTATATACTTCATAAATTTAATTATATGAGTCGTTGCTGGTTATACTTACCATAAACATAATGAAATACCTTCCATAAACATATTAATTTAATTGTCATTTAACATTATTATTATTTTATTTATGCTCTTTACATTAGACTTTAAATTGGACTCAGAGCAATATGCACACACACCTCAAATGAATAACTTGATCTGACATGATATTATGTGCAAAAGGCCCACCTATGCATATGCTATTTAAGATTTCTGACCTGAGATTATGTGCAAAAGGCCCACCTATGCATATGCTATTTAATATTTCTGTCTTGGCTGTCTATTGTATCAGCCATGGTAAAAATAAGGTTCAAGATTCAATATAAGCCAATGCTTGAAATATTGTTTTAGGGAATAGATTGGCAAGGCTTTGGAAAGAAGCTTCTTGTAAATATTGGGGAAAATAATAGAAAAGAGAGTATAAACTTGGACCTGAAAACTCAGAAAAATTGACAATTTGAGAAACCAGGAAGAAATCATAAAATTTGGGAGTATTGGAGATATTTGCAACATTGGTATAAATTCTCTTATTACACAAATATCACGTTGGGTCAATTTGAGAACAAATAGCACGATAAATTCACATTATGGTAAAAAATGCTTTCAAATTTTCAATTGCAATCCCCTCCAAAATACTTTTGTTATGAAGATAAAGTAATCGCATGGATGTTTTGAACTTGTGAAATGCTAAATTTACTTGCAAGAATGTATGTATGTTTAAAAGAGTGATTTGGTTTCATTCAAGGTATTAAAATTTTAAATAGTCTTGTTCTATATAGTGGGTTGCGGAGTGTCATTATTGTTATTGGATTTGTGATAAGTACAACCCCAGTGCTAAGCAGCAATTGAAAGTCATATTATGGGTGTGTTGCCAAAACAATACTTGAGATTAGGTTGGAGGGAAAATAATACTCAGCATGGTGCAGGCCATTTAATGCGGTGGCAGCAGGCTTCATGCTTGTTGGATCTCAAAGTGCTTCATGCCTGTTGGATCTAGCAGGCTTCATGCCTGTTGGATCTCAAATTGCTTAAGATCCAACATGCATGAAGCCTGCTGCCGCCGCATTAAATGGCCTGCAATAGGCTGAGTATTATTTGCCATTAAGGCTATCATTGCCTGTTTGTTACAGAAGATGCAATTGTGGTTCTTACACCCAAATCATTGGTTGATTGTCTCCCTTGAAAATTATGTAATTCAATTTTATTTTAATAAGGGATATACCTTTTTAGACTCTTGTTATTTAGGCTTAATATTTATGAAGACTTGGAGTTTACAAACCATGGTTCCAATGGGATGCGTCCTCTGCATAGCAGGGGTGGGGACAGAGAGGCAATGTCTCTAACAAGGTCTGTCCCTGGACATCCTAAGGACATCTAGTGATAGATATTCCCTTGATCCCATGGAGGTCACCTAAGCATCCTCTACAACACCTCATTTTGAAAAATAGTCGTACAATTTTTACTCTTTTTTTCTGTGTCTTGAAAATGTTTTTGACGTGTCGGACACATTTCCATATTTGAAAATGGCCTTGGATGCTAGGGCCCAGAAGTGACTTCTGGTTGGACGGAAATGGCTCAGTCATTTCTGGAAATTACGGCTGTTGTTTCTCAACAGTTTCCTAGCATTTCTTGGTGCTGTTTCATATCCTTTTCTTAGCTCTTTTCTATAAATCCTACTCCATGATCTCATTTACAGTTTGTTTCCTGTTTCCAAAATTTGGGGACTCATTGCATTTTTTTCCCTATTCTCATCGACAATGGATCTCATGGTATTACATGTTGTTATCTGAATTGTTATATGCCTTCACCTTGTTCTTGTTAATACACGTTGTTTGTGTTAAAATCATTAGTTATATTATCATATTTGCAATGTTAGAATTGCTGCAAGAAATGATAAAATGATCATGTGAAATGGGGCCAATCTTAAATGAGGCTATGAACATGTACTGAAACCTTAACTTATGACCATCTGATTTCTTGTTTTGGATGGGCCTTTTATGAAGTTTTTTGCAAGTGAATGGTTTCTTGATGATGTATGGATGTAAGATCGTATTTTCATTTCAATTTATGAAAAGCATTCACACATATTTCATTTTTAAAAAAAATTTGATTTAGTCTCGTGTATATTTGTAATCTAAGTCACCTAACATGAGGACACATGACATGACCGACATGGAAATGCGAGTGTCTGACACAAACACTGTGACTCCTAGAATTAGTACACAGAGT
>LPNX010567708.1:100539-191075 GCA_001517045.1 Pseudotsuga menziesii
CATTACACATTCACAAATCACAATGAAACACATAGATGATAGCTCAAGATGTCGGAGCCATATTTCTCTTGGGCTTGTTTTGTTGTCTTGCAAAAACAAGGTTAAATAGAGCTTGAGCTCCACTAGCAACAGATGGAGCACTAATAGCAATAGGTGAGCCTAGGCTTAGAGGAGGAAGAGAAGTGGAGACACTAGATGGGGAATTTCTCCCTTTTTTTCCCCTTTAGCAACTGCCCTAGCTGATTGAGACATTTTTCTTGTTACTTAATGGTGAGCTTGCAATACTCCCAATGAAATCCACCCTCAAAGGAACTTGGAAATGCTTGCAAATACTCCAAATGCTCTTTACTTGCAAAAACATTCACTCTCACACCTCTCTCCACACTTGCAAATGACCAAGTGAAAGTGAAAAAATTGGTATTAATCCCCACGGGCCCTCACTTCTGTGCTTTTTCATGTCCTAAAATTGGGACACGATCTGCACAGTGTGGGGCAAGATGCAAAATTAGGACACGACCAAAACACTTGTCGGACACGTGTTTGCATTGTGTCCATGTTCGACACGATGACACGGGACGCATAGGGGTTTTTGAATGTGTTTGGTTTCATAGTTTGTAATCAATATTACTAATCGTTTGATTATTGCAAAAACTAATTATTATAGTTAGCCAAGGTGTGTGGGCGTGGGAGTGGGTGAAGGTGTGGATGCACTAGTTTTGAAATTTGGGTGCAGGGGTTGCATCACTTCAATAATGACATTGCCACAATATAAATCCTAATTTGATATTAATAAATTAATTTTCACACTTTTACATCCAATGATTTGAACTTTAATACTTGAGTCATAACTACAAAACATACTTAGTGGCATTTACTCATGTGACCTAATGTCCTAAATCACTAGTTACTGGTCATTAATAGTAATGCAACAATTGAGTCTTCATGTTCTACATCCTGTCGGTTCTCAATGAAGATGCTTTGAGGGTACTTGTCACTCTCAATTTGTGGCCTGTTTGTTGATTTAGTGACTAAAATTAGCTTCATACGGTCATCTATTTGGATCTCATCGTCTAGATGTGTAATACCTGTAAATTGGTCTCATTTCTTAGGAATTTCCTTGTACCCTAGGAATTTCCAAGAAAGAATATGATGGTTACTATGGATGTATCCAATTTTTTTGCCTAATTATACCCCAATGATTTTTTCTTTAATGAATAAGTAAATCCATGAGTAATACAATTCCTGACACATTGAGGAACTGGTTACTTGTGAGCGTGTTTCCGCCTTTAACACACCTGGGGGTTAAGTGCAGCAGAAATATTCAAGCTTCTAGGTGTGTCATTTGGGGAAAGTCTCGAGTCAAGTACTGTCACTTGATCTTGACTCCTCCATTTAGGAAAAACTCCTAATGAAGCCAAGGGGGGTGGTCCCTAAAAAATAGTTGTTTAAGGCTCTTAAGTTTTAGTTGTTAATGATGGAAATAAGTTGTTTAGGAGTTTTTTTAAGTAAAATTACCGAAACAAGATTGTTTGAAAATTTAAATAAATATTCCAACAGCATAACATCAACATATAAGCAAATTTGAAATATTGAAAATTAGATCAGTGCTCATGGAGTCAAAGTAATGAAACAATGCTGTTGAAAATGAAATGTTTTGCAATGTGTCTTGGTCAGTTTTAAGTATTGAGAAATGAGTTGAGTTACGAGAAGGGGATTCTCTATAGACTGTAAAGTATCGCGAATATGTTCGGAAGATGACGAAAATGTTTCCTCACTCAGAAGTGTGGGCTGAATCGGAGTCTTTGAGAAGGTGTCGAACACTACACCAACAAGGATGTATCCTGACTGTACCTCGAGGTCGCTACTCAGTGGTTCCTACTTTATTTGAAGAATTTTCCCATGATTGTCAAATATCGTATGCTCGATCTTCGTAATGTTTTTCAGGGAGTTGATTTTATTAATGGATTATTAGATTAATATGTGGAATTTAGAAAGTCTCGCTAATTGCTTTTGATTTCCCAATGACCAGGCAAAGACCACTGAGGGAAAGAGCATACACGAACTTTACGACAAAATGTTTGTTCCAATTTGATAAAGCAAAGATGTTTGTAAAACATGTAAACTAAAGAAAAATTAGGGTCGCAAACTATGTGTCACTTTCTGATCATCCACTAATAATCGACAAAAAATATTTGGTTGGTGGCAAGAGCATACTTCATGGAAACGAAGTCGGGTATGAAATTATTGCTTATTAGAAGAATGAAATTAAAGAAAAACAACTAACCTATACAACCTTTCTAGAAGGCAGAGTGTGTGAATGTGTTGATTAGTAAAATGCAAACCATGAAGGAGACTGTGAATCTCCTCAGGGGGGATGGAGTGTGGGCGTTGTGGAGCCCACTTGATTTATTTATTATTTAAATTTACATTATGATGAAATATGAATTAAAATTGCACTTTGATCCTTGAAGAAGGATTGAAAGGCTTACAATACTATCGGGAGAGAAAAGGAAAGAAGAAAAGGGATGTAGGATGGAGTTTTTGATGTCTTGGGTGACTGAAACTCAAAATTTGAGGAGTATGTCCTCCTCCTTTTTTCAAAACCTGCTAAAAACCAGTGAATTAAATATGTTAGAATTCCACAAATTAATCAAAACAAATACATAATCTACACTACTCAAAATGCTAGAAAAATTGTAATTTATTATTATTATTGAAAATGGCACTTTGAGAGACTAAATCGAATATAGTTCAAGATGAAGCTTTTAAAAAGAACCTAGATCTGATATATATTCCTAATTAAAATAAGATTTCGGATATTAAATTTATCTATCTAATTTTATTAAGCATCAAGTAACTGTAACCAAGAAGGAAGATTGAAACTTTTAGAGAAGAAGAGTCAAAACTCCAAGCCTGTGCTCGAAAGAAGTGAAGGAGAGAGGGATCTGAAAAATAAAGATGTTAAGAACAACAAAATGGCTATTGTAAAAGAGAAGTGGATGCAACCGAGGTCCAAACCCCTTCTACCTAATATGAACCTGCAAAAACTAGACAATTTCTCATGCAAACAATGTTAGATCCAATCAATCTCATCAATAAAAAAAGGAGGAGAGTAATAAGCATAAGCAACTATATTCTGTTGCTCCTACAAAATTCTGATAATAAATTCAAATAAGTAACAGGATAGCAACAAATACTTATTAAAATTAAACAATATCTAAACACATCATTTGACAAAAATAAAGCATGATATTCAACCGATTTCACCTCAAATTTGGCCAAGTCACAAGCTCACAATGCAATGCCACAGATTAGCCTCTAAAGCCTTCAATATTATTAAAAAAATATCAGCAACAAAATTACAATGGGAAGAGGTTCAATAGATTCTCCCGAATGAGGAGCAAGGGCCTGCCTTTATAGCAAAATAAGAGCTCAAACCCTAAAGGGACACAATTCCCAATGAGGAGGTGGTTTTGGGAGTTGAGAGAATGGTGGGGGGAACTTTGAATTCATGGGAGGGGAGACTACCACCCCTCATGAGGTATCCCACTTGCTTTGGGAAGACTCCACCTCTCCAACCAACTCCTCCATGTGGAGGAATGCGCCCTCCATGAGGAGAATGAGCCCTCCTTTGAACGAGACAAGTAGGATCATATTTCTTGTTGACTGTATATGCTCCAACCTCTTCATTAATGCTATAGACAAGATCTACAACCTCCATGACACCTCAGAGACAAGTCCCATACAAGCTGCCTTTGATTTAGGAATTGAGTTTTCTTCATTTTTTCCATTTATTTGACCCTCTGAGTCATTTTGGAGAGAAAATAAAAATTAATATTTGAAAATTACTAATTTGACTCTCAAAAGTGGGTTTATGGGTTAAGTGGGGGCTCTGGGTCCAAAAATGAGCATCCCCATGACCAAATTGGATCCATAGGCCCAATTTTATGACCTTTTGAACTTTTACAACTAAAATACACATTATCGATGATTTTATTAAAAATCTAAAAATTAAAAAATCCTATGAAAGACTTATGCGTCCACAAAACTTTGGGACTATGACTAGAATGGTATAATCCATAGACCCTAGGATTTAATAATATTTTAAGACATAATCACCAATTTCACCATCCCGGCTTTGGAGGATTTTGAGTAAAAAACTTGAAAATTACATGTCGCTTAAAAACGTGTCACATAATCGACGAGGGAAAAAACACTCAAGGATGATGACCTTGATGACCAAGTCCTAAGAAGGCCAATCCTTGTACAAAAAGAAACCATCATGGTATGTTATTTATTAGAATTCCCCTAAGGGGGTGTGAAAATGTGAAAAAGGGACCTGTTGAGGCCTCGAAATTCGCAGGCACCAACAGTAAGGGATTCTCCCCAATCAACGTTCCCAACTAGCCCGTTGACTGTTTGGTATAGGGAATCCGTCTGGTTTGCGGTCCGGCTACCGTAGGTCAAGAACAAAACAAAGGCTTTACCGGTTACAGCCCGGTCCACCGCGAGTTTTGCATTTTTTGACTTAATGTATGATATGCAAGTTCCTAATTAACCATGCAGGGTGATAAGATGCGAGGAGCAGTCACAATGTGATGCGCAGGTTCTTACCTCTCGTCTTAGACTCACTAGCATCCCAATCACATACAACAAGAAAAAGAAACTAACTACCTAAACTATCCCAAGGGAGCAGGATTATCACTTGTAAGTGAGTAATACATTTTGTACATGCATTATGAAGAGTTACAGTTAGCTGACACTTCTTTCAAGACACACGAACAATTACAGATATTTAAACAACCAGATAGCCAATTATTTTATGAACAACATTTATTACTCACAGTGGAAAACATCCCAAAAGATACTGAAGAACATTCAACAAGAACATAGGTTCAAGAAGTTAAATACTTTCATAGTAAATGAAACACAGCTGAAAATGAAATAGTTCCTCTTCAACATTATTCATTTAGTCGCATTGAGACATTCCACATTTTGCTCTCTCCAACAGGCAAAAGTTTCACTTTCTGACTGTAAAACAAAGTAGTTCCTCTTACAAGCAAAAGAGTTTACAATTTTTTCCAAGGAAAAAGTCCTTTCTAAGTTCTAAATTTACAATATTTAAACTACCACAACCGCTCGTTTGGGTTGCCTCTCAAAACCAATGACCTTTTAGCTCCCCAACGCTTCATATTCCTTTATCTTTTCTACGAGTTCCCATGAGTGGATAAGTAACTGCCGGACCTTTTAGAACTGCTCCTTTCACCATACATTTTGTTTCTTCTTTGGTTTGTCCCTATTTAGGATCGTCTTCCTTCGCGCTGTAGCAGTTTGACCGATTTCTGTAACCAACCTGCATTCAAACGACTAGCATCATTCATCGAAAACGCATTCAAATGATGTCAACAAAAATGGTTAAGCATTGAGAAGCTCATGCACTGCGTTATTACCACAAGGTAAGCACCGACACCACTACCTTGACAAGAAGCGGGAACTCATCGGATACTCAGAATAATAGCATCAGAAGCTGACAAACCCATTACAACCGTGACAGCGGAAAGGAACGAGGCAACGGAAAAGTGACCGAAGGGCGGGAAAAAACTCCTCAATCGAAAGCCAGCAAGGTTTGGACATCGGAAGCCAAATGGATTTCCTAGCCGCAACGGTGGAAGCGAAAAAACTACGGGCAAGCGGCGGTGGGAGAAAACTCAGTCAAACGTCGGACGGATTTCTACTTCGGAGGCCAAATCACTTTGGGAGTCGAAACGACGGAAGTGAAAAGGTTAGAGACCAGCGATGAGGGCGAAACAGAATTAATCAGATATCGGAAGACTTTGACATCGGTAGCCAAAAGGTTTCCCCGGTCGCAACGGCGGAAGAAAACAACTTCGAGTCCGAGGCTAAAAGGCAAACGTACGTCGGCAAGCGGATCGCTTTATGCTTCGGATGGCCAAGCGATTTGGGATCCGCAACGGCAGAAGAGAAAAAAGTTATTAGCCACCGATTTAACATAAGATGATGCTCAATCTAACAGAAAATTTTAAGTACTTCGAAACTATAAAGCCAGCGAGGGTTGAAACCCGCTTGCTTCCGAAACAGCGGATCTTCAAAGACAAAGAGAAATTACCCCTGGCTAGGAATACCAAACTCGCATCTGCGACCAACCATAAAAATGATACACATGCAATCTTTAGAGCGGACTGGAAACCAAGCTTCAAAACATTCAACATAAAACACGACCAACTACTCAAGCATCCAGCGATGAAAATGACTTTAAATTTTGAGGAGGGGCCCAAAATTCAGAAATTTGGGGAGAAAAGTTGCAGCTGCAACAATTGGCGATTACCTGGTGAACCTAGATCTCTCGGCGATTTATCTTTGAGTGACAGACTATTTAACAACAAATTCATCTTACTGAATTCTTCCAGCTATCTGGATTTCTCGAATGTCGGAAGTGTGTTCCTTCAATCATTGAAAGGAGTCCAATTTGGGAGAGTGGAAACCAAGATTTTCAAGTCCGGATAACTCTGTTGAGACCAGAACATGAGTTTCATTATTACTTTTTGTCTTCAGGTGGCTAATAGCTTCGGACACCACAGGATTGTAGCATATGGTAAACAGAAATATTCATTTGTTCCTCATTCCCATGCCATCCTAGCACTTTTGTGCTTTTGGACTTTTGTCCCTTTTCATTTGAGTCCTCCTGCATGTCTTTCTTACTGAATCTTAATTCAGGATCCTCTATCCCATAGTGTCCTTTTGTGTGAGTGGTTTACTTCAATTTTCAGCTCACGGATGGAGAGGATATTTAGGCAACTTAGTACTCATGATTCAACATCTGCTTTGATTTATGATGCTTTCATAGGAGTTTTTTACTCTTTATTTGCCTTTTGGCCTTCGTTTCTTGGCATGGGATCGTTTATATTTAATATACTGTTCACCTTGCTCCTTTCCATGGGTCCTCTACTGTCGCTCCTTAGAACATTTTAAGTGTGACGTGGATGGAGCCCCAACATAGTATTCCAGACTCTTTGAATCCGATTTATTTCACAGGGATTAAGCAGGACTTCAATGCACACAGAATTATTCGAGAAAACGACTAAACTGGAATAAGTTCATTTATACAAATAGCAACCAACAGTCTGATCACTAAATTGTTTATCACCCCCAAAATTTTTGATGTTCCCCAAGCAACCGCGGGTTCGTCCCCTTTATTGAAAACAAGAAAAAATCAAACTAAAGCAAACTAAAAACATGACTCAAAAGACAACTAGATGAATTATGTATATACAAGACAGAAGAAATCAAACAAACTTAGGAAAAATAAGGCTTGAGAACCAAACCATTTACTGGTAGGTTCTCCTCCCACCCCTGCAGATCTTGCAACTTGTAAGTAGGAGGACCAAGCTTGGCTGCAATCTGAGAAGGGCCTACCCACAACTGCTGGAATTTGGTATGCTTTCCTTTCTCATCATGGGGGTGGTCCCATTTGAGGACTAAATCTCCTACTTAAAAGTCTTTTGTCCCAGCTTTATGCTTGTCAAACCATCTCTTAACTGACTCTTGTTGTTGCTTAAAGCGTTCTTTGGCTTTAGATCTAGCCTCTTCTGCTTTCAGGAGATTATATATTCTTATCTGTAAAACTTCATCATCAGACCTTCTAGACTCTTGAGCTAGTATGGAAGATGGTAGCATGATATTGGGAGGAAGGATGGTTTCTTTTCCATAGATAAGGGTATATGGAGACACTCCAATGGTAGACTTGGGGGTGACTCTATCGGCCCAAAGGGAATTTGGTAATGCTGAGTGCCAACTCCTATGGTTTTCTACTACAGTCTTCTTTAAAATTCTAATCAGATTTTTGTTGGAAGATTTAGCCAGGCCATTTCCTTGTGGATAGTAATTAGCAGAATAATGCAATTTTATTCCTTTATCATGAGCGAAAGCAGTCAATTTAATCGATGAAAAGTACTTAGCATTATCAAAAACTAACGAAACTGGAACTCCAAACCTGGTCATGATATGGTCTTGCAGGAAGCTGATGACTTCGTCTTCGTTTATCTTGCGCAGCTAATCGGTAGCAGTCAGAATGTACTTGCGCTGCAGAGAGGAATTTGGTTTTATTTCTCCAATAATATCCAGCCCCCATTGCTCGAATGGTTCCGTGATAATCACAGGATTTAGGGGTGCTGCTGCTTTAGGCTGTCTCCCACCACACCTTTGGCAAATATCACACTTCCTGACAGGTGTGTGTGCGTCTCTAAAAAGCATAGGCCAGTAGTAACCTGCCCTGAGGATTTTGTGGGCTGTGGTATCCCCTGAATAATGTCCTCCAGTAGGACCGTCATGCAATTCTGCCATCACTTTCTTTGCATCTTCCTTTTCCAAGCATCTGAGAAGAACCCCGTCATAATTCTTTCTGAACAATACCCCTTCCACAATTTGATAAGATGCTGATTTAAGACGTAGCGCTCTTCTTTGCTTGCAATTCCAATGTTCAGGTAACAGCCCTGCCTACAAGTAATGTACAAGGTCTCTATACCAAGACTCGAGAGCTGTAAATAAAGGACATACATCCATTACATGTAATTCGGCCTCATCCCCCCAGGCTTGTTCTTCATTGCTCCTACTTTTAGTCATCAATTTACACAATCCTTTACCTTTAACTATAGAGGCTGGCTTGAATTCAAGGTCGTACTCTTAAAGAGCTATTACCCAGTTACCTCTTCTTTCTCCTAACTCCTTTTGTATAAGAAGAGATCTTACGGCTGGGTAGGGAACTATTACCTTGGTTTGATTCTTTAATATATAAGGCTTGAATTGCTTTACTGCTTTGAATACTGCGTAAGCTTGTTTATCAACAGCTGGGTAGTTCAATTCGGCTCCTTGTAGGCCAGTACTCATAAAGGAGATTGGGAATTCATCCCCCCCTTCTTCTTTTTGGGTGAGCACGGCTGCCAGTGAATCATCGGTTTCAAATGTATACAAAATAAAGTCTTTATCAAAGTCTGGGATTTTCAAGGAGGGTGTGTGTGCAACCGCAGTTTTAATTTTGCTGAAAGCATTCTTCTCCATTTCAGTCCACTTGAATTGTGCATCCTGCTTGACCATCTGCTGTAGCGGCTTAACAGTCTGAGCGAAATTAGGCACAAACCTGCGTACAAAATTTATGGTTCCCATGAATGATTGCATCCCCTTTTTATTATGGGGCAAGGGGATTTGTTCAATAGCCTTAATTATTTCTGGATCAATGGAGATCCCTTGCTTTGACATGATGTGACCCAGCAACTTGCCTTCTGTGACAGCAAACACACATTTCTTAGGATTGAGTGAGATGCCATACTTTCGACATCGTTCAAAAATATGCCTTAAGTGAAATGCGTGCTCTCCTCTTTTTTTGAGAATATCGTAACATCGTCTAGGTACACTACAATGCTGCGGTCGATCAATCCATGGAAAGCTATGTCCATAGCTCTCTGAAATGTTTCCCCCGCATTTATAAGCCCAAAGGGCATCCTTCTGTAGGCAAAGGTTCCCCATTTGGTCCTAAACGTTGTCTTTAATCGGTCTTCTTCGGCTACTAACACTTGATTGTAGCTAGAGAAACCGTCCAATAACGAAAACAGTTTAGAACCTGAGACCATTTGGAGCAGTTGCTCCATGGGTGGCACAGGGTAGTTATCTTTATTAGAAGCGCGGTTTAGATTTCTGAAATCCATGCAGAGTCTAATTTCTCCAGACTTTTTTCTTACTGGTACCAGATTTGACACCCACTCAGAGTGTCTGACTTTGAAAATGATTCTAGCATCCAATAATTTCTTTACTTCACTCTGAATCAGCGGTTCCAACTTTGGATGCATTTTTCTCAACGGCTGCTGATATGGCTTGACGCCTGCTTTAATGGGGATGACATGTTTGATGATGCTAGTATCGTATGTTTTCAAGTCTTCGTATGTCCATGCAAAAACATCTTTATATTGTTTAAACAAACTGACGAGCTTGTCTCTTTCCGTAGGTGAACAACGTTTTTCGAGATTCACAAATTTAGGATTCGTTTCAGTCCCTAAATTAATCAGCTCAAACTTCAGAGATGAGCTGTGGGTCTTCACGTTGACCGGTCTTCTGAATTTTTCATTTAAATCGAACATTTTTTATAACGTTCTGACTCCTTTAGGAATGAAATTATCGTATTTCATCTCAGCCTAATGCTCTTCATCGTCTATGATCGCTCCTTTGAACACCTCGTCATTTGTAAAACATTCTATGATCTGCTAGTCATCATCGAATACTCGTAGGTTCGTAATCATATCAGGTATAGAGGGCCTGGAAAGCAGTTCGACAGAGCATCGATTATTAGTGGGTACGAGTCTAGCGGCTGATGTGGCCAACATATCAGCAACTGCGTTTTTAATTCTTGCAATTGAAATAATGTTAAATGCATTAAAATATTTCAGCAAATCCCATACCTCATTCTGGTAAGCTTTTAAGTGAGGAGAAATACAATGTATCTGATTCCGGATTTGTTTCACAATAATTTCAGAGTCCCCAAAAACTTTTAGATTACTTACCTTTAATTCAATTGCCTTCTTTAGTCCCTGCACCAGCGCTTCGTATTCAGCTATATTATTAGTACACTCAAACTCTAATCTACATGAAAGGAAATGTTTATTCTTCTGTGGGTCAATCAGGACACAGCTAGCCCCTGACCCTTCTAATGTCATAGAGCCATCGAAAAATAAAGTCCAAAAATCATTAACAACTGAAAATGAATCTATTCCTACTGCTAAGTCTACTATTTTACAGTCAATCTCATCAGCCTATGAGAATCGAAGGAGATCAGGCTGGGTATCAGATGTGTTGCTGGCTTCTTCTGCTTGGTAATTACCTAGTTCCAACTCAATAAAATAGTTTCCCAATACAGAATCCACTGGTACATTCTTCTCCTCCAGTTGAGTAACATTGTACTTCATGTGAGGTTCTCTTAAAATATTGATCTGGTTCGGACTTCCTTTGTATGGAAACCACAGATGCGACCAATCTGAGGTGAAATATCCATTTAATTTGGCCAACCAATCTCTGCTTAGGACAAGACCATAAGCGTCTGGTATATCAGCCACCACGATGTTAATAACTTGGCAAACTTTGTCATTAGATGCCAGACGAACGAGGATGTCTTCCAGCTCACCAATCACCTTTACATCCATTCTGTCCAATTGAACCACCCTCCATGTGGATGGCTTAGGCTGCCCATTTATCCTTTTACATACTGATATGGGCATAACATTTACCAACGCCCCAGAGTCTACCAAGCAATTATGTACATTATGATTGAAAATTTCAAACGTGAGGAGGAAAGGTGGATGTTTGCTTTTATACTTACGTCCAACGCTGGTTTCTCCAATCTCTTCTTCTTCCTGAGGTTGATTGTTAGCGGGCAGCTTCTCATCTGATGCTTCAAGTGCTTTCAACAATCTTTCCTTTTGTTGCGGCATTTTACACATTTTGAATAGTGGAACAGTCGCTTTTATCTTTTTTAAATCCTCCACAATGTCATAACCCATCGGCTGCTCAATGGGATGGGGTTTTCCAACATTTTCTTCACTGGGCTTGGCCTATGCGTCACTCTGCCTAGGATCTTGGCTGGTGACAGTGAACTCTGGAATTTTATCAGCCAACGATTTGTCTTGAAATTTCTTCTTAACATTTCTCTGCAGCCTCTTAATCTTTGGGAGTATAAGACTGTCTTCCTTAACCATCCCTTGGCTCCTTGTGGCGACATTGGTTTCCATCACGTCTTTGCACCCCTGAGTCTTTTCCTCTTCAGCATCGAATAACGAGACAGAATTCCATAAAGCCATGGTTTCCTCTTCCTGTTCTTTAGTAGAAGTAGAAGCATAATTATCTTTTCTTTCTTCATCTCCTTCTTCTGTCAATCTAGAATCTAACAGTTGATTCATGACCAACGTCATCGAATTAATCCATTGAGGACAATTCTTTTAAGAATGTGGCTGTTGGTGGAAAGTGCAAAAATTGTCCAAGACTACCTCTGTTAAATTCATAGATGCAGTATTGTGAGGAGGAGGTTGAGACTGATGATTATCTTCTCTTTTCTTATAATATGGCTTATAAAACTTTTGTGCTTCCTTTTCTTTCTCCATATCTATGATTTTGTTGGACATTTTCTGCATCATCTTGGCCATATTTTCCAAATATGGTGACTTTTCTTCCTTAGGCTTAGTAAACAATAAGGCTTTCCTGCCTGCACCTTTTTCTCCTGATTGTTCTAGGTAATCTTCAATACTTTATCTTTCAGCTTCCACTACTTCAGCCTCTTCATAGGTTTCTATCAAAGTAGGCTTGGCCCTACCTTTTGCAAACATGGCCAAATCAGGACCTAAAGCTGAAGTATAGTACTCAATCAACACCTTGTCCGAAGGCTTATCTGTTTCAGAGAAATTTTTGAGATATGCTGCAAACCTTTGTGTGAAACTGTGCACCTTTTCTTTTCTTTCTTTCTTCAACGAGCACAACCCTTTCATGAGAGCTGCATGAGTTTTCTGAGTTGCATACTTACTTTTGAATATTCTTTCGAAGGTATCCCAATCAGGGATAGAGTTAGCAGGCAATCCAAAGTACCATGACACTGCAGCTCCTTTAAGGGTATGCGGGAAAAGTCTGCATACCACATCTTCATGTTCCCCAGCCCTTAATCCTTCAATCGCCAGGTAAAAACTTTGTAGATGATCATCTACTAGTATTTTCTCATTTGGGTCGAACTTGGGAAACATCTTATCAAAGGCTTGAGGTAGGTCGTGTAATGGAGGTGTCAGGTTTAATGGTGATCTGGCTCTCCATGCAGGTGGTGGATTTGGCGGGTTAGGCGGTGGATTTGCATTTACTCCTGCCATGAGTCTGGGTGGGGAGTGGGGAGGTGAACCAACTGGAGTATGAGCAGGAGAACTGCGAGGGGTTTCTGGGCTTTCTTGATTCAAAGGTAGCACAACTTCTTGTAAGGATTTTTCTACAAGCTCTTCCCAGTCTCCTACCAATACTGAGTCTTCTGCTACAGGACAATCTTTCCTTTTATACTCTCTTTTGGGCAGTTCAGGGATGATTGGAAATCCTCCAATCTTCTTTACATATGCCCTGGTGTGTCTTCTTAGATCATTAACAATTTCGTTGCCCACGGAATATAGATGTTCTCTTTCTTCCGGAATTGGATTTTGAAACCCACTGCTTTCAGAACTGTTACCGATGGAATATTCTCGGGAAAACGGGTTTCCTCGGCCAGCCATACACTGGAGGCCCTCCTTCTAGCGCCAACAACTATTGAGGCCCTGAAATTCATAGGCAAAAATAGTAAGGGATTCTCCCCAATCAATGTTCCCAACTAGCCCGTTGACTGTTTGGTATAGGGAATTCGTCCGGTTTGCGGTCCGGCTACCGTAGGTCAAGTACAAAACAAAGGCTTTACCGGTTACATCCCGATCCACCGTGAGTTTTGCATTTTTTGACTTAATGTATGATATGCAAGTGCCTAATTAACCATGCAGGGTGATAAGATGCGAGGAGCAGTCACAATGTGATGCGCAGGTTCTTACCTCTCGTCTTAGACTCACTAGCATCCCAATCACAGACAACAAGAAAAAGAAACTAACTACCTAAACTATCCCTAGGGAGCAGGATTATCACTTGTAAGTGAGTAATACATTTTGTACATGCATTATGAAGAGTTACAATTAGCGGACACTTCTTTCAAGACACATGAACAATTACAGATATTTAAACAACCAGATAGCTGATTATTTTATGAACAACATTTATTACTCACAGTGGAAAACATCCCAAAAGATACTGAAGAACATTCAACAAGAACATAGGTTCAGGAAGTTAAATACTCTCACAGTAAATGAAACACAGCTGAAAACGAAATAGTTCCTCTTCAACATTATTCATTTAGTCGGATTGATACATTCCACATTTCGCTCTCTCCAGCAGGAAAAAGTTGCACTTTCTGACTGTAAAACGAAGTAGTTCCTCTTACAAGCAAAAGAGTTTACAAATTTTTCCAGGGAAAAAGTCCTTTCTAAGTTCTACCTTTACAATATTTAAACTACCACAACCGCTCGTTTGGGTTGCCTCTCAAAACCAATGACCTTTCAGCTCCCCAACGCTTCATATTCCTTTATCTTTTCTATGCGTGCCCATGAGTGGATAAGTAACTGCCGGACCTTTTAGAACTACTCCTTTCACCATACATTTTGTTTCTTCTTTGGTTTGTCCCTATTTAGGCCCGTCTTCCTTCGCGCTGTAGCAGTTTGACCGATTTCTGTAACCAACCTGCATTCAAACGACTAGCATCATTCATCGAAAACGCATTCAAATGATGTCAACAAAAATGGTTAAGCATTGAGAAGCTCATGCACTGCGTTATTACCACAAGGTAAGCACCGACACCACTACCTTGACAAGAAGTGGGAACTCATCAGATACTCAGAATAATAGCATTGGAAGCTGACAAACCCACTACAACCGTGACAGCGGAAAGGAATGAGGCAATGGACAAGTGACCGAAGGGAGGAAAAAACTCCTCAATCGGAAGCCAGCAAGGTTTGGACATCGGAAGCCAAATGGATTTCCTAGCCGTAACGGTGGAAGCGAAAAAACTACGGGCAAGCGGCGGTGGGAGAAAACTTAGTCAAACATCAGACGGACTTCTACTTCGGAGGCCAAATCACTTTGGGAGCCGCAATGACAGAAGAAAAAAGGTTAGAGACCAGCGATGCGGGCGAAACAGACTTAATCGAATATCGAAATACTTTGACATCAGAAGCCAAAAGGCTTCCCCGGCCGCACCGGTGGAAGAAAACAGCTTCGAGTCCGAGGCTAAAAGGAAAACGTACATCGGCAAGCGGATCACTTTATGCTTCAGATGGCCAGGCGATTTGGGATCCGCAACGGAGAAATAGAAACAAGTTATCAGCCGCTGATTTAGCATAAGATGACGCTCAGTCTAACAGAAAACTTTAAGTACTTTGAAACTATAAAACCAGCGAGGGTTGAAACCCACTTGCTTCCGAAACAACGAATCTTCAAAGACAAAGAGAAATTACCCCTGGCTAGGCATACCAAACTCGCATCTACGACCAACCATAAAAATGATACACAGGCAATCTTTAAAGCCGACTGGAAACCAAGCTTCAAAACATTCAACATAAAACATGACCAACTACTCAAGCATCCAGCGATGAAAATGACTTTAAATTTTGAGGAGGGGCCCAAAATTCAGAAATTTGGGGAGAAAAGTTGCAGCTGCAACAGGACCACAACTGGCCCTGATAAAACCATGGAACTTGCTGAGCACTAAGTATGAACAATTGATTTGTTAAGATCGTTGGTGGCTCACTTGAATAATCCCCTAAGTGAAACTTAGTGGATAACAGAGCATAACCACAATGGTTGCGTCTCTTGGGAATGTGCACCTTGAACTCACCACTACCATTCTATAGGATCTTTGTCATGATGCCTATACTACAAAGCCTCAATTGTGCCAAACTCATTGTGCCCACTTGATAATTGGGAAAATTGAGTTTGGAAAAGGGATGTTTCTTCTAAATTTAGATTATAAATATTCTTTCCTTTGTCATGAATCTATTCATGAGCTTACAATGACTTGAAAATGGCCTCTTCTTTGTTTTCTCAATATCATACCGACCTCCTCTTTACCTTCCCCGGTCACGCTGCACTCCACACCATCTTTCCACTCTCGTCACTCTCCATCCTCTGCTGCTCCATTTCCCCTCTGCCGCTTGCTCCACATCTCCCTTAATCCATCTTTTCATCTCCTGCTCTCACCACCCTCCATCTTCTGCATCTAACACTTCCTCTCCCCAGAACCCCTCCTCTCCATCCTCCACACCCTTCCCACCTCTCTCCATCCTCCCCCAGTCCCACATGCTTCCATGAGCACTCCTCCATCTGGCACCCCTCTCCATATCCTCCATCCGGCATCATCTGTCGCTCACCATACCCCCTCCATCACCCTCCACGTTGCTCTCCCTCCGTGCCGCCCCCATCAACCTCCACGTCGTTCTCCCTCCTGCCGCCTCCATCACCCTCCATGCCGCCTGCTCCACCCCCACCTCTGCTCCATCCTTCCCCGACCATCACCGTTGCTCTCCTTCGGTCGCTCATCCACGTTACATTTTTTTTTAAATAAATTTTTTAATATTAATAATATTTTTTTAATAATATTATATTTATTAATATTATTATTAATGTTAATATTATTATTTAATTTAAAAAAAACTACATTATAATAATAATTATTATTATAATTATAAAAAAAAAGAGAGAGAATCGTGGAGAGTTGGCATCGTACATTGAATCAAAATAAATCGACGTTTAGCGCTGAGAAAATTCCAGCAATCACCAGATCAATGGACGCTCGGTTCGATCAAATCAATGAGAAAATTAAAAAGAACCACGAGTAACTCCATGAAAAGATCAAACAAACCAGTGACAATTTGACATCAAAGTGGACACAATTTATGTCACGAATTGAGAATAGCTTCCTCACTCTACAGGAAGACCAAAAGAAAAATCAAGTAGTTTTAACCGCCATCTTGGATAGATTACAAATCTTGAATGACCTGCAACCAAACTCTCCCAGAACTCCAAAGTAGTCAGATCCTCTATTCAACATGTCGTCCTCTAACGCATATACACAAGGACGCCAAATACGAGTGAAAGTTGAGTTACCCAAATATGATAGGGATGAACAACAATGCATAGCGTGGATTAACAAAGCTGAGGAATACCTAGACATCCACAACATCCATTATGACAACGAGAAAATTAAATACGCCTCCATGCATCTACTAGGTAGCGCTTACAACTGGTACTTATGGTGGAAGAATACTACAAGAATATGTTCTTACAACTGGGTTAGCTTTAGGAATGACCTCATCAAAATATTACAAGGCGTTGAAGAAAAAGACTTATTTGCAAAGATCACAAGTTTACAACAAAAAAACAGTGTCGATGAGTACACCTGTGACTTGGAAGTGCTGTCAACTCGAGTTCTAGAGTTAATCGATGCCCAATGACTACAAACCTACATACATGGTCTAAAACAACACATCCATGATGAACTAGAGTTACACAACATCTCTACCATGGAGGAAGCACGACGTAAAGCAAGGATTATTGAAATCAAATCCATTCATACAATTGTCGACCAAGACGACCCCAAAAAGAACCCCCTCCAATCAAGATACACAGGAAATCCAAGGTATACACTGCCTCAACTTAGGAAAGGAACAAAGGCCAGTTTAGAGGCCCAGAGAATAAAAGAAGGAAAGTGTAAGTTCTGTGGGGACAAATGGGATCCTAAGCACATATGCTTACATAAGAAATTATATTCTTGTGATGCAGAGCTAGAAGTCAATGAAAAAATGGAGAACGATGCAAATAGCCAACAAAACTACCACCCAGGAATTGAGGACGACTCCCCATAAATATCATTAGCCGCTATTACCGGAATCGCCCAACCGGAAACATTGAAGATTAAAGGAAATATAAAAAATAATAACGTCACAGTTCTCATCGACTCTGGCAGCACCCATAAATTCGTTAATGTTAACCTTGGTAAAGTATTTAACCTATTTATTCATCCAATACCTAACATGAAGGTTATGGTAGCATATGGAAAGAAGATTGACAATGTGGGGAAATGTCACAAGGTTAAGTTACAAATGCAAGAATATAACTTAGAATCAGATTTCCTTGCAGTACCACTAGGAGGAATCGATGTAGTATTAGGAATACAATGGTTACAAACCTTGGGTACATACTCTGCAAATCACTAAGAACATTTGATTGAATTCCATGAGTTCGGGAAAGCACACAAATTATACGGGTACCAACCACCTCCAATAGAACTGGTTACATCACATCAGATGGAAAAGCTACATTGGAAAGATACACCAACTTACATACCTCAATGTCAAGAAATGGAGATTCTAACAAGTGAAGGAGATATGGACAAACAACCAGAGACACAAGAGCGAATTCGAAAACATCGCAAGGTGTTTCAAGATTTACCTATGGCACTCCCAACAACAGAAAAACTGAACCCATAATCGAAATAAAATGAAGGACAAAACCTACCAGTAACAACCCATACAGATATCCACATCAGATACGTTGTGACAGTTCACGTAGTCATTATCGTCAAATAAGATTTGAGGACAAAGCTTCCTTAAGGGGAAGGCAATGTAACAAAAACCAAATTTAATTATTAAGCTAGGTTAATTAATGTAAATAAACTAAGAGGTGACTTGAAAAGTCACCTCTCTTCCCCATTCATGGTATAAATAACCAGGGCCCTATTATGTAATACATATTCTACATTATATAAAATATACAATTCTACATTACGTTCTTCTTTGCAACTTCTTTCCTCTTTCACAGAAGGTCCAAAGGACTGTTGTAATTGACGATGTGATCAGACAATTGGTATAGTTGCGTAGAATTCTATTTTGAATATAAGTGAAGAGAGAAATTAAATTTTTGTATGTTTGTTTATAAATTTATATGTTATTTCAGAAAGTCAATTCACAATGCCCCTGTGTGCAGACCTGTGCAATCTGAGTTGAAAGATGTTATGAGCCTGATTGTTACCTCTGATCTAACTGATATAACAGAATCAATTCAACTTTGTCTACAACTATAGATTTAGTGATTGTAATGTAGCATATTTTAGATATTAACAGGTGTAAAATTCTGTACAGTAGAAGGAATGACAACAATTTTATAGTCTGGAACTACAACACTGTGCAATCTGGGTTGAAAGATGTTATAGGCTTGATTTTCAACTCTGATCTGACTGAAATAACATAATAAATTCAACTTTGTCTACAACTATAAATTTAGTGATTGTAATACAACAGATTTCAGATATTAACAGCCGTAAAGTTATGTACAAGAGAATGAATGACAACAATTATATAGTCTTGAACTACAACATTGCAATCTGGGTTGAAAGGTGTTATGAGCCTATTTTTTAACTCTGATCTGACTGAAATAACATAATAAATTCAACTTTACAGCTATAAATTTAGTGATTGTAATGCAACGGATTTTAGATATTAACAACTGTAAAATTATGTACAGTAGAAGGAATAACAACAATTATGTAGTCTGGAATACCACATTAAGTCTGCAAACCTATGGTTTGAAGAGATGTAAATTTTAGACAGAAAAAATATTATTGAGTCCTAACAATCAAAGATACTCCCCTGAGGAAGTTATGGATGCCAACTCAGGTCCAGAGTCCTATTTATCGAAGGCAGTCTGGACACTGATCTTGGCCCAACTTAGTCTCCTAAGCAATACTTGGAAGACCAAAAATCTAGATACTCTCATTCTTGCACACACCTATACAAGTAATAAGTTATATATAGGAAAAAGAGATACAAGAAAACACTAATACAAAATTCATGGTAGTCTTTAAAAAGAGCATCTATAATCATGTACTTACTACTTAGTCAACAAACCTTATCCCAAAAATAAATAAAATAAAATATTTGCAATTAAGGATAGTAGGGGTAGGTGGCTCTAGCTAGGTGGAAATTAATTCTATCAAAGCTATCCTATTCTAGGGTTAAATCACCTTAATCTGTGCCTAGCCCATCTAACACAAAATTGGCATTGGAACTTAATTTAATAAATTTATTCACTGTTGAGGGTGATAATGGCATTTTTTCTAGGGTGGGATAGCCGAGAAATATTTTGGGTATCATTACAATGCCCTTTTCCTTGAATTGCTTTGTCCTAAAGCAGTTGGATTGCTAATATTGAAGTATTTCCAGGCCTTACCATGTAGCTGCTAGCATATTCCAAAGGGAAATTCCTTCCATTGAATTAGATATACTCTAACAAGTACCTCAGTCCAGGCCTTACCATGTTGTTGTTCAGGAATGAACACCTTTGCAACCTAGGGTCTGGGGTTACCAACTTACTTCTAAAACTTGCAGACAATTAGCTTTAACTAAGTACAAAAAGGAAATAGGAAGAAATATTGGACTCACCCGATTACCGACGGTTGATCCAAGCTTTATCTTCTTTCGCTCTGCTTCTCTCCAAAGCTTTTAGGGATGCACCTCCTTCACCTGCAAAGATAAAATTCTCCAAGTACAATATTATACATGTATATATAATAGGTTAGACAAACAATATATATAGTGCTTAATCAAATATATTCATCAACCATAATACATGAAAGAGACTCAACACAATGTTGGAAGAATAATTCTCTTTATTAACAATCAGTGAATGGGATAAGTGTACAACCCAACGCCTGAGACAAGGAATCCTCTGCAACCAAAGGACTCTGAGTTCTGCTGCTCCAAGAATTCTAAAGGTATACCACTAGCATAACTTTGCTCTCCAAAATTGATTGATTAATGCCCTCCCCAAGGCCTCTATTTATACTTTGGGAAATAGAGTAGTTTCAAAGGTTGAGGAGGTTGAGATAGTTGGGGTAGTTGATTATTAAGGCCCAACTAATATCTATTAATCATGATTTATATTTTTTAATTTCAATGGAGATGTACACGACTATTAATATAGGAAACCCGCATATGACACATGAGTCTCTTAAAGGAAACCCGCGTATGGATCTGTACGCGGGTTGTAATGGAGATAGTTGCGTACAGTACGTGAGTTTTTAACGAGAATAGTCGCGTATGTACACGAGTTTCAATGGTGATAGTCACGTACGCCAATCCATACTTAGAAAAATAATGTAGCAAGCTGGTTGAAAGGTAAATGCATCTCCTTTCATTCCCATCTATAGTGTTTTGGAAAAATTCAATCCTAAAATGTCCTTTTGTGTACCAACATAAGGAGTTGTCGGCACTCGGACGGAGAAGTGCCATTTGGGTTGATAATAGATGCCCGCTAATGTATGAGGTCAGAGGGAAGCAATGGCTGAAATATATTATAATCATTTTCTTTGGAGAACTCAGAGGTCCAATGGAGCAGAGGTAGCACCTGAAACAAATACATAATACTGTAATATACAAAGTCATATCTGAGGATGCTATGTTCAATATACTGGAACACTAGCTCCTTTACAATATTTGAGTACATCATATAGTACGGGTACAAGATCACGTATATTGAAAAGGTGGATCGAAGCTACAATATACAATAATGATGAATCTTCAAAGATCTGGAAGCTGTGTAAGTAACCACAACATAATCTTGCGCAACTTGGTCCATGAACGTGAAACTAAGGTCTTCATAAAAATCCCAAAGAACCAGTACAATCCAGGACATGTGAATAGATGTTCAGTGAAGTCGAACATGGAGCGGATTCAATAGATTGTCAATCAATAGGTGATAATCGATAACTGAAGCAAAGGAATTCACCATTAATGAAAGTGAACCTTGAGGTACGATCGTCAAAACTCTAGGTCTTTGTCGTCAGGAAGTGTTGATGCGAAACCATACTGTGATAAGGAAAGCAATAGATCCTCCAACGGATCACAAGAGTGACTAGGAACTGGGTAAAGGAAGGGAGACACAAGTAGTAATATATACAACAATGATGGAATTAGGATATAGATCAAACATAGGGTTAAGTCCTTGAACAGTGAGCACGACACAGAGATGACCCAAGGCAACTTTTAACTTTACAGATAGTACAACTAGACTTATCTGGCATGTAGGAAACATGATCAGATTCCCCAGGTAGAACTGACAAGAGGAGGAGTAAGAAACTTGAAGTAATAGTTGAACTGAAAGTGAACACTGAGACATGAGTATCAGAAAAAATAGAGAGTGCTTTGTTCAAGGATGACATGCTACCACTAACTGAGAACCAAAAGAAAACTTCTTCCTTACCTTCCCTGTTAAATTTTAACGAGTCCAGGAAAGTCAACTCGAGTCTCTCTTCATTTTTTGACAAGCTTGAAGAAAAGAGGGAATAATGCTTGATAGTGTCACTGATTCGTGGATTTTATGAGCTCGAACTAGTACATGCTCATTCGGTGTTTTCATATTTAGAGAGTTTGAAAACTCCAAAGAAGAATCCAAGGGGGTCCTTTTTCATCCAATTTAGTCTCCTGAGGCCGGAAAAGTATAAAACATACCACATAAGAACTCTCTTAAATTCCGTAGAAGAAAAGGTGAACCTTTTTCGTACTTAGTCAAGGAGGTCCGAAAAAGGTTAAACTACCACCTACCCAATGCTCCTTCGAGGGCAGCATATAGCTTGAGTTTTACGAGTGTGAAGGAAAGCAAGATCACTCGGAAATATCCATTTGAGTACGAGAAATGGGGCTTACAACAATAAACTCGATGCTTTGTTCTTGGTGTTTAATGAGCATGACAAAGACAAAAAGTACACTGGGAATATTTTTCATGTTTAGGTCCAGAGCACGAAAAAGAGAAAACTAAGCTCATACCAGGAGTTCCTTTTCCGTAAATTTAGTCCCTTAGGTCCAGAGAAGTGATAAACCTGTACATGAGAATACTCTTCTCAATTCTGTAGAAAAGAGAGTGATCCTTTCTTGTATTATTCCACATGGTCTGAGAAAGAGATAACCTACCACCAATGTGGATGCCTATTCACGTATTCTTAACGAGCTTGAACGGACAACTTTACTTGGCATTCAAGTCTGTTTTAAGGAGTTAGACCTGGGCCTAAAGAAACTCCATAAGGGTGGGGAGTCCTATATAGGGATAACTTGTAAAAAGAGAGCAAAATGAGGCTCAATTTGGCATGAAAAATAGCTAAAAAGATTCCCATGAACCTATGACAGTTGCAGCATGAGTATCAAAAAATAAATAGGTCCTAAATGAAGATACTCATGAGAGGAAAGTCTTATCCACGGAAGAACAATAGTAAAGACAAGGAGCTAATGGTTAAAGATACCATAGTCCGTGGTTAAAGTGTTAATGCTAGGATCAAGATGGAGTAGGTATAAATGCAAAATGCATGTGAAATGACCAAATACCATCTTATATGAGCAAAAAACAACTTAGAAATGATGATAAACCTGTCACATGGAAGAAACGAGATGGTATTAGTTTACAAATTATGAACTATAGGTAAAAAAACAATGTGTAGGGTCAAAAATTTCAAATTTTATATAAATCTAAAGGTTGGTAATTGCTTGTTTATTAGATTGAAAGATGGTGCTTGAGTGGAGGGAGAGGGAACATGAAGACATGGACCAAGAAGAACTTTGAGATGTGCCCACAGTGCATATTTTATGTCAAAGTCGGTTACTTAAGTTTTTCTATGCCTCACTGATGCGGGCCAATGTCCGCCTCTTAGAGTTCCTGATAAATTATTGGGATCATGATTTGGGCATGTTTGACCTTCAAGGTGAGTCTTTAGAGATTACTTCGGAGGATGTCTATTTCATTGCCGGTTTATCACGACGGGGAGCTCTAGTGAACTTGGAAGGCACTGGCAGAGGCGGTGACCCTCTAAGTGTATAGAACTATATTGACATATACTGCGAGCTAGGCACTCAAAAGAGGGGTAGTTGCATCCCTATTGTGCGCATTCGCAACTTCCCTTTGTAGGTACTGACGAGCACTATAGTGAGGGTTGCAGGGTCATCATCACTTCACCTTGCAACTCGAAACCAGATGAGATTAGCAGTAGACTGTATGCAGGGAGCCCTATATTACCGGTGCTCAGGAGTGATCCCAATAATGAGAAAACAACTCTCTGATTGCAAGAGAGGTAGGAGAAAGAATTTTGGTTATTCCAGCATATTAGTAGCCTTCTTCTTTGAGAGAGTGTAGGGATTGAGTCCTGCAGTGCTACTACTAGTTCGTTCTCTTCGTTAGCCTAGGCTGAGTAGGTGGGGAGTTATTTTCCTCCTCCAGGGAGGTGGTGGATTGGTGCAGAGTGTCTATGACGATGACTTCTAATTTTGGTGGGAGCGACAGTTTCCAGCTTTGGAGCAGTTTCCGTATGCTGGGTTGGATTTCCATGGTGATACTGACCTCGTCCTCCCTCCAGGAGGAGCATGGGGAGAGTTAGGTAATTTTATTTTCAAAATTTCAAAATTTTTATGAATTTTAAATATAGAGATATATACATATGTATAAGAGTTCTAATCCTTTTAAAATGTCAAAATGCAGATATTGGACCAGTCCACCCTGCTGGGAATCCACGTATGTATGTGTGTCCTATTTTAGGAGAAGACCAGGGATTGATTAGGGTTCTTGAGGGGAAGCTGTCCAGGATTACCCAAAAAGTACCTACCTTACGAATTGAGCACATCCCTGCCATCATGCAGGAACTAGTAGTTGGTGTACCACCTATCTAGATACGTCTTCTGAGATGAGTAGCCAGAGAAGTACGTGCATACATAGATGCTGTTGAGGCTGCTAAAGCTGAGGAGGATGAAGAAGCCCGTGTGCAGGGTGATCAAGGGGACCAGGGTGGTCCAAGTGACCAGGGCGGTCAAGATTAGACTTAGGGGCATTTTGATGGACTTTGATCCATATTTTGTATATTTTTTGTATATTACACAGTTATGACTGGATCTGAGGACCAGAGACTCGACCTATCTATATGGACAGATATTCACACACACACACACACACACACATATTTTTTGGTTTATTTACAAATTTTTTTAATGTGTCTACTGTATATTTTATGTAAAATGTGTTAAATGCCAATCCAAGATATAATTAGCATATGCATCAGTTAATGAATTTTGATTTCTTGGAATGTGATTGAATGTAATGAACTCAAAATTTCTTTCCAATAAACTCACTTGCATAAACTGACGTAATAGAATAGGGTTTCGCACCTGATAAGCCCGATTGAGCTAGGAAACCACCGGCCGAGAGTCCAGTCGGACTTCTAGCTGAGTGATAGCACATGACAAAGCATCCCATATAAGCTCAATGACAGCCCTATATTCAACCACATTATTGGTAGCATGACCTAAGCAAGCACCTCCTGAGGCAACTAACTATCTTGAGGGTGAATAAATGACCCATGCAGCTGAAGCTAAATTACAAGTGTGGCGGCTGGCGCCATCAGTGAAACCTATGAACCTCTTGGAAGACATCTGAAACAACTAGCAGATGGTATAAAAAAACACAAATCGATGAACTAGTGTACATAAAAATACATACAATAAAATACAAGAAAAAGTGCTAAGCCTAAGCATAGTACTTTTTCAGGTAGAGCCCATTTCTAGGCTTAGCCAGATTATTGCCATCGAAATCTATCAATTCATATGCACCCTTCTTTAACACTTTCAACACGATATAAGGCCCTAACCACATAGACCTGAATTTTCTTGCCCCAAGGGTTATTTGTCTTGGTCCTAGAGCAAAACAAGCTCCCCCTCAGAGAAAATTCGAGGCTTGACCGATTTATCATATTGGATTTTGACCCTATTTTTATGAGTTTGGATTACTGTTAGTGCATCTATACGATGTTCATCAAGATTTTCTAAATGTAATAGATGTCCTTCAAGATTAGTCGTATCAAGTAACACATGAATAGCAATTCTTAAAGACGAGATTTCACATTCAATCGGGGTAACAGCTTCCACTCCATGGATGAGTTGGAAAGGCGGAAACCTTGTAGCAGTTTTTACAATAGTTCGATATGCCCAAAGTGCAGGATATAGCATGATATGCCAGTTGGAATGGGATGCATTAATAGTACGTTTGAGGATAGTCTTAAAGTTTTATTAGCAGCCTCGACTTGACCATTTTCCTAAGGATAGAACAAAGATGAATGTTCTTGTCTAAATCCTAGCATAGAGGTCAATTCAGTCATCATGCTATTTTGGAAATGACTACCATGGTTAGTGACAATCACTTTATGTATTCTGATCGTACAATAATTTGATTGAAAACGAAGAAAGCTGCAGTTTCCCTATCAGCTTTAAAGATGGGGATTGCCTCTGCCCATTTCGTAAAATAGTCAATAGCGACAATGATATATTTGTGCCCCCTAGCTGAGGCTGGGTTACACGTCATGTAATCAATCCCCCACTTCATGAAGGGGCCCACTGAGATGATGGGAAATAACGGAGCGGGATGTGACCGCATTTTTCTGGTGTAAAGCTGATAAGAATGACAATGCTTCATTGCTTCCACACAATCTTTAAAGACTGTGGGCCAGAAATAATCGGAAAGTAATATCTTCTGGGCCGTTGCTAACCCAGATAAATGAACCCCACACACTCCACTATGGGCATCATTTATGACAATGTCTGCTTCCTCGTGGGTAATACATAGACACAAAATTGAATCTACCTCCCTACGATATAAAGTATCTCCTATAATGAGGTAGTTCTTGGCATGTAAGCGTAATTTATGTCATTCTTCCCATGAGAAAGCTGCAGGACACTTTAAAGTCTGGAGATAGATAAGTATATCTCCATACCAGGGGTCAAAGGTGGAAATAAAAAATATGTGCTCATATGGGAATGAGTCTTCTTCAATGGCTACATCCTCTTCTACTGGAAATTCTGCAATGAGCTCAGCGAAAACTAAGGATTTTTTGGATTTGGCATATTGAAAACCCAAGTCAAACTCTTGGAGAATGACTATCCATTTGTTTAATTTGCCTCCAACTATCCGCCGAGACAAAACATATTGAAAAGGATTAACATCTGCCACTACCGTCGTAGTCCTCAGTAAGATGTAGTGATGTAACCTCTGAACAGCATAAACATCTGCTAAGGCCAACTTTTCGACGTGGGAGTACCTCAGTTCAGGTCCGGTTAAAGCACAACTAAGATAGTAAACGACATGCTCTTGGAGCTTATCGTCCTCCTGGACTAGGACCAACCCTATGGTCGACTCAGATGCAGCCAGATACAATATAAAATACCTAGAGTAATCTAGCGGACGCAATAATGGTGCCGACAACAAAGCTTTTACCAATGCCTCGAATGCAAGTTGTGCAATTTCATCCCATACAAATGGGGTGTCCTGTTTTAACAGGCGCATGAAACCTTTAGTAATATTGGCATAATTTACTATAAAACGTTGAATAAAATTGGACTTTCCTTGTAGGCTTTGAAGCTTCCTGATAGAACGAGGAGGAGGCAAATTTACAATGGCCTCGACTTTTTAAAGGATCCACTTGAATGCCTTCGTTAGAGACAATGAATACGCGAAATCTCCCTGACTCGACACAAAGCATACACTTGTGGGGATTCTAGCGAATTTTATTGTATCTGCATCGTTCAAAAATCAAACGCAAGTGATCTGGATGGTTGATCCTCTTACGAGAATGTGCAGGCAAATCATCAAGGTAGGGTTCGATAATGGCCTTAATATCGTGAAAGGAAAAGTTCATTTCCCGCTGAAAGGTTGCCCCAGCATTTTTCAATCCAAAGGGCATTTTCTTATACGCGAAGGTACCCCAAGGAAAAATGAAAGCTGTTTTATGTTGGTTTTCTGGTTTTATTTGAATTTTATTATATTTGGAGAAACCATCCATAAATGAAAAAACTTTACTTTCTGCGCAAGCGTCAATAATTTGATCTATAAAAGGCGTGGGATAGTTGTCCTTAGGACAGGATTTATTTAAATCTCGAAATTCAGTACACACGCGTATGGTCCCTTGCTTTTTATCAATAGGAACAGGGTTGGATACCGATTTTGTCAAAGCTATGGGATAAATAAAACCGGATTTCAACAGTTTTTCTACTTCAGCCTTCACTGCCACCGCTTTACGCTGGTTAATAGGTCTCAACTTTTGTCGAACATGTTTAGCATTAGGATATGTTCGGATTTCATGCTCGACTAAATATGGATCAATGCCTAGCATATCCTCATATGACTAGGCAAAAATGTTGCGAAATTCCTTAAACAAGGCTATATAGATCGTAATCTCCTTAGGAGAGCAGTTTGCACTGATATGTACATTTTCCACAATGTTAGGATTTACAAATATGTTGATAGGGATAGTAGCAAAAATATTTGCCATGTTTCCCTCAGCAAACATTCCTTCCCTAGGTAAGGGATTAATGGGCGTATCAACATCTTTTGTCAGTCTCATATGAAACTCCTGATTCTCTATCCTGCTTAACTTTGGAAGAAAATAGGATTGATGATGAAGATTTTCATAGATCTTATCTCGTCCGCACATGGCTTCCAGAATGGCTTCATCTAAAGGAAAACCATATCTAAACAATATGTAGAATGTAAAGAGTTTTCTTCCCAAGCAGGCAGATAGACTTCTTCTAGTTTTTCTGATACTGTGAGGGGGACCGGAATGGGATCAATAGTGGTATTGGTGATAACCTGATAAGCCAATTCTATTGCCGATAAGGGCACTTCAGGTTCAAGGTGGGAAGGGAGAACCCAAGGATCAGTCCTATCAACAACCGTGGCTATGGACTTCCCCACACTAGTAGAACCTGAATAATTAATTAGAGCTGGAAGATCAAATGTTCCCATCAATGATGCATACATTCCAACTCCTAAGCTCTCTGCAACAGGTTTGACCTGACCAACCAATGGTATAGTGGAATCATGAGATTCCATGCGACCTTTCTGAGTAAAATTGAGTTGGTCAATAGTGACCAACTTCCCTTCGTGTGGAAACACTACCACCTGAAAAAAGACCAATGCAATAGCAGACATGGCATAATTCCAACTTCTTCCCAAGAGCAAGTTGTAATCCAAAGGTGCATCAATCACCTCTACCTCAATAGACACCGCTTTCCTTGCCAGCTTAATTTCAAAAGCCGGTAGGATACCATGCAGACGGAATGACCTTCCGTCGAAAGCAGTAAGTAGGGTGTTTGACGGGACCAGCTCTGGGGATCCAAGAGCTTTTCAACACGACAAGGACATAACACATGTAGAAGCACCCTTGTCGACAACTGAACTTCCAATGGTATTTCCACCATGGATGACATCTATCGATAAGGCTACATGATAAGGTAGACGAATTTTGACATCAGACAAGTTAAATTTTGCCATGAAACTCGATGAGTCCATACTGCCTAAGGCTGCT
The DNA here is from genome assembly GCA_001517045.1 of Pseudotsuga menziesii. Classification (NCBI taxonomy): domain Eukaryota; kingdom Viridiplantae; phylum Streptophyta; class Pinopsida; order Pinales; family Pinaceae; genus Pseudotsuga; species Pseudotsuga menziesii. Next base: position 129,578 of record LPNX010567708.1, read on the forward strand.
AAGAGTGCATCCCGCTGGGCGGGACAACTCTGCAACACCTCTAAAGCCGACATTGCACAAGGTGTCTGGGCTAAGTCTTCAACTACGGAGTAGTTCGTTGCAGCCCTAGCATTAGGATTATGCAAGGTCTTCTTAAAGACACCTTCCGGTATCTTGGGCATAATTTCGGCAGGTTTCTCAATCGTGAGAGGGTTACAAGTTTCACCTATGGACTTACCCTTCTTCAAGGTCTCTTTTTCATAGTTCTTATTCCTGGTATGCAGTAATGTTTGAGATTGAACCATGTTGATATAATTGGGGTCATGGGCATTTGGGGTGCTCCCTGATACATTTGAAGCTGAACCAGAATTCTGCCCCTGGGGAAACGGATCCTTCAGGACAGCTGATTGTTGAGCTTTTAACAGCTTCTGATCTTGTTCCATAAGGGGACAAATATGGGTAAGGTGATCTTCATGGCACAACTTGCATGACAATTTCACCTTCTTCTTTTCTTTATTGCCCCCATCAGCATTGTTTGTGGGTTTTTGCTTGTTTTGATTTCCCTCCCCTTTCATTCCTCTCTTCTTTTTCCCACCGGGCTGCTGATTGCCCTTCTAATAGGTTTGTGCAAAAACATTTTCATTTTGGGTTGAGGGGGCAGCCTTTGCTGCCTTTTCCGTAGAATGTTTGACGGACATCTCATGAAGCTGTTTGGCCAAAGATTCTACAGTGGGAGAATTAATAGAACCAACCACACCATCGGCATGGGGTCTAGGCTTAGGTTTCTCTGCATCGTGTGTTGGCCTCGGTGCCTTAGGGATAATCTCATATAAGATCCCAGACTGAGAACATATCAAATCAAGTTGTGGGGCCCTGAGGATAGCTTCTTCCTCATTCGTCACTCCTGAAGTAGATATGTCCTTAGATATATAAGACAATAGGGATTTAAGGAACCATTATAATAAGAACTCAGGAGGAATAGTGGCTTTAATAAGGCTCTTCCACCTTCTCCATTCTTGGATGTGATCTGAGATATGGGTGGCCTTGTTCTACCGGAAGGTAGACAACAAGTCCATTCCGAAATCATATCGGACAGGAAGCTGGACATGACTAAGAAATGCATTAGCCAAGTCCCAAAAATTGTTAAATGCAACAAAAGGCAACTCAATGTACCATTTTGCTGTAGTACTCGTCAAATTTCTTTGGAACAGCCTCAACTGAACTGAATCTTCATTCAGTCAGTTGGAAGAGCACCATAAATGGAAAGTGGTGGCATGAGCTCCAGGATCTTCACCAACTTTGCCTTCGAATTTTGGGATATTTGAGGGCAACTTGGTAGGGACGGGTGGCCAGGAGGGATCATGTCTCACCAGGTCATTCATTAGTTTAGACAAATCTGGCAAGTTTAACGTTTCCAGGAAAGGAAGCTTGGGTCTAACCAGAGCACTAAAAGTACTAGTTTGGGAATTAGAGGGACCTGCCCCATATTCCCATATGTAAAGGTGGGGTTTCCCCTTGCTACTGGTTGCGAATTGGATGGGTTGCTTTGAAAAGGATTCCATCCATAAGCTACAGGATTGTTTGTGTAAGGTGCATTATAAGAGGTTCTGGCTGCCCCAGTTGAAACTGGGGTTTGAAATACAGTAGTAGGTATCCCTCTGCTAAAAAGCGAAAAGGGAGAGCTCGTGAATGGAGTTGAAACCAGAGTTTGGAAACCTTGACCATAAGGGTTAGTATTTTCAAACTGCACCCCTACATAAGAGGGTGTAGGGCCTACGTATGGAGTGGATGGGGGAATGTGCCCCCCATTCCAAGGAAATCCTTAGACAAAAGTCGAGGATCCTATAGGACCAATCTAGGCAGTGTGTGCGAAGGAAGTAGGAACTGTAGGTACACTAGGAATCCCAGTGACCATTCCACCAGAATCAACTGCTAGACTTGTGGGAGTCGGTGGTTGAACCACTCCACTCACTGGAGTTAAGGGTGTAGTAGGTATGCTTTTTATAGGGGTATTGACCAGGGGAGGTAGCACCCCTTCAACCAGAGCGACTGAGGTGAAGGTAAAAGAAATTTCTCTTGCAGTAGACATTGTCCTTCCCACAGGGACACTAATCACGGGTGGATCAAACGAACAAACCTGAACGATCACAGGATCTCTTAAGTCAGTTAGAGGTGTATTAAAATTCCTTGCAAACTCATCATCCTGTAAGTCTTCTATCTCAACTATGTTTAAATTAAGATGGTTTTCCCTAAGTTCTGGTTCACCTGGAACTTCACAAACTCCTATCGGTTCAAAAGAACCGTATGTGTCCAATCTCCGCCTTTGAGGTGGAGGTGGAGGTTCCAAAGTAATGAGCGGAGGAAGGTTTTGCAACCTTCATGACATTCTGATAGGTTAGTCCTCCATGATTGTAAATTTGAATTTTCAAACCCTAAGGTCAGTTAAACACAGACAAACCATAGAGCAATCACTAAAAAAAAATTCCTAAAGCGTCAACAATCACAAAGGGTACAAGATATGCTTTCCCGAAGAAAGCTGAGAGACAGTTTCTTGGCATCCTTGAAGAGGTTCTTAGGCACAAGCAGAGGAATCACCCACCACCCTCCTATACTTTCAACAAGTGTTACCTTCCAAGCCCGTCCAAGGTTAACTAGAAGTAGCCTTCCGGTTTACCTGTGTATAAACCCTAGATGTCAAGAGACTAGAGACTACCTTAACTATACCAATAGTCTGGGGGGACAATCGCAAGCCTGATTTGAACACATGGGCAGGGTAGCTGAACCCGAAACTCTGTCTAGGATAGAATCCCTAGATGCGTAAAAACCTTGGTTTACGTTTGAACAAGGAATCAGAGGGTTATCTCCTCAGTCCAATGCCTCCATGTGGCCTCATGCTTAGCTCCCGTTTGAGAGGATCTTCCCATATACTATCAATAAAGAGAAGGATTTACCTATTGAATGGCCCACTATGTCTGAATTTAAGTACTTATGGGGGGTTTACACTTCCTATCCCACAAGTCTAGCATAAGCTAGTAGGTGTATGGCCCTATAAAACAAAAATTACTAATAAGTTTTAAATTATAGTTCATTTTAAAGGCCATTTTTTACTCAGAAGGCAAGTGGAGTGAAAGACTATGATGTTATTGACTCGATAAGAAATGTAAAAAATAGGTGTATAAATCAATTTCAAAGCAAATGATCACTACTTAAAACAAGGTTCTCTCTTTTTTTTTTGTAAATATAAACTGATGAAAATGCAACTATGAAAGAGAAAACTAAGACTTTTTTTTGTAATTTTTGAGATTTTATTTAAAAACTAAAAGCAAAACTACCATATGCAATTCAAATGCAAAATGTTTCCAATGTTTTTCTTTTCACTTTTCAAATTCCTCAAAGATTACTAATGCATCTAAATGCAAAATTATTGAGTATGCTTGAATAATCTAACTATATAAAGTAAGCAAACTGAAGTAAAGCAGATTTATAAAAACCAAAAATCAACCACCTAAGGAAGACTTGGAACATACCCAGCTGGGAATATACAATGAATAGAAATCACTGAAATCAATCAAAGGCAAGTGACAAACCAACACTATTCGGAAATAGAATGGTATATACGGTATCTAGAACCCTGATCACTGATTTAGATAACCATCACTTGGACCTATTACCCAACAGGAAAATCCACTTCAAAATGATAAAAGAAAGACAATTCAACCAATAAAAACCCAAGGGCTTAACGAAAGCAAGAAGTATGGTTAACAGGGAAATCAAACTTACAGTGCAATGCCAATATTAAAGACCACTATGCAAGAAAAAATCCATAGAAGGACAGGGACAAGCAACCCAACCCCCAAAATTTTGTTTCTCAGACTTGTACGCGACTGTTCACAAGAGAAACCCGCGTACTGTACGCGACTGTATAATAAAGAAACCCACGTACGCAGACCTCTGTACGTGATTGTGTAGTATAGAAACCCGCATACAGGAGAAATTTTTTTCAATAAAATAAAAATTATAAAGGTCTTAAAACACCACTACAAGTATGAACCAAGACAAAACACCACACACTGAATCAAAGCAAAGACTGGGCAAGGATCTACAGAGTTAACCCACAGTAGGCTGGGCTCCCCAGTAGAGTCGCCAGTTCTGTTGTTTAGGAATAAACACCCTTGTAACCTAGGGTTTGGGGTTACCAACTTACTTCTAAAGCTTGTAGACAATTAGCTTTAACTAAGTATAGAAAGGAAATAGGAAGAAATATTGGACTCACCCGATTATCGACAGTTGATCCAAGATTTATCTTCTTCCGCTCTGCTTCTCTCCAAAGCTTTCAGGGATGCACCTCCTTCACCTGCAAAGAGAAAATTCTCCAAGTACAATATTATACATGTATATATAACATGTTAGACAAACAATATCTATAGTGCTTAATCAAATATATTCATCAACCATAATACATGAAAGAGACTCAACACAATGTTGGAAGAAGAATTCTCTTTATTAACAATCAGTGAATGGGATAAGTGTACAACCCAACGCCTGAGACAAGGAATGCTCTACAACCAAAGGACTCTGACTTCTGCTGCTCCAAGACTTCTAAAGATATACCACTAGCATAACTTTTCTCTCCAAAATTGATTGATTAATTCCCTCCCCAAGGCCTCTATTTATACTTTGGGAAATAGAGTAGTTTCGAAGGTCAAGAAGGTTGAGATAGTTGGGGTAGTTGATGATTAAGGCCCAACTAATATCCATTAATCATGATTTATATTTTTTAAATTTGAATGGAGATGTACGCGACTATTAATATAGGCAACCAGCGTATGACACACAAGTATATTAAAGGAAACCCACGTAAAGATCTGTACGCGGGTTGTAATGGAGATAGTCACGTACAGTACACGAGTTGTCAACGAGAATAGTCATGTATGTACGCGAGTTTCAATGGTGATAGTCGCGTACGCCAATCCATACTTAGAAAAATAATGTAGCAAGCTGGTTGGAAGGTAAATGCATCTCCTGTCATGCCCATCTATAGTGTTTTGGCAAACTTCAATCCTAAAATGTCCTTTTGTGTACCAACATAAGGAATTGTCTGCACTCGGACAGAGAAGTGCCATTTGGGTTGATAACACATGTAGCACCCTCCAAGGGTATTTCCTTCCGTTGAACAGGATATTCTTGTAGTACCACAATTTCTTATAATGTGTTGACATCTCAAATTTTTGGGGTTGCAGATGTTTCGCAGTAGCCATTGTACTTTGCTCGCTGGTGATGGTCTTTGCTGATGTTGAAGTATTTGCAGGCCTTACGATGTAGCATCCTCCAATGGAAATTTCTTTCATTGAATGAGAGCTACTCAGGCTGTACCTTAGTTAAGGCCTTACCATGTAGTACCTCCAAGGTCAATTCCTTATGTTGAATGGGATACTCTTGTAGTACCTTAGTTCATAATTTCTTCTAATGTGTTGGCATCTCAAAATATATTGGGGCAGAAGATGATTCACAATAGCGACTGTAGTTTGCTGTATGGTGTTGATCTTCTATAGCTTGTGCCGACTGAAGACTGAGAAACTAATTAGAGGAAATTTCAACTCAAAATGGGCCTTTTAACTCTAATTCAAATTCCATGTCATCATGTGTTAGCCAATGAAATTGCTTTAAATTTGAAATACCGTATAGGTCTTAAACACTTTTTAATATAAATTTGGGGATAGGTATCATAAAAAACTAATTTTTTGTTTGTATTTTCGACATATCTCCCTGTGTTTTTACTCAAATTTCAACGGGGAGAGCTCGTTGGATGGGGAATTTAATTTTGCATCCAACGAGTACCCACTCAGCATACTTTTTATGGACCTCTATACCCCAAAAAAATAAATACCTAAAAAAACGTGATGACATACTTTTGACGGACCCTGCTACCCCAAAGACAAGAAAGACCTGAAAAAATGTGATGATGATGATTCATCATCACGTTTTTTCAGGTCTTTCTTGTTTTTGGGGTAGCGAGTTCCGTCAAAAGTATGCCGAGTGGGTACTTGTTGGATGCGGAATTTAATTTTGCATCCATCGAACTCTCCTGATTGAAATTTGAGTAAAAACACAGGGAGATATGTCGAAAATACAAACAAAAAAGTAGTTTTTTCTTTTCTTCCTCCAAAATTAATAAATATTATTTTATTATTTTAACTATTATTTGATTAATTTTTTTTAGGAGGCCCATTTTGAGTTGAAATTTCCTCTAATGTTTCTCTTGCAATAAAGAAGCAATGAATCATAGCCTTTAGTCAAGTTACAAATGCAAGGCCTCCCATTAAGGCTTCATAAAGGCCAAATGTGCTTCCCTGTGAGAAGGTTAGGCACAACGGATGTTTGTTTGCCATATTTTTACTTTACCATTTGACAACTCCATTAGCAATAAGTTTTTTCCCATCAGGTTTAGAGCCCTCCTTATATTGTGCTTGCCAGCATGCTATATATTTGACTACTGACTGCCTACTGGCATGAATTTTCATCTTCCACAAGTTCTCGAAATGCCTCTAACCTTCATTATTCATTTGAATCATTTCATACCTTATGTAATCCAGAATCGACATCTTGGTGTTGAATGTTATATACATGCCTGTAAGGGTAACAAATTTTTTGTTGTTGACCCATTCACAACAAGAGTGAGAAAAAGTTAAAAACTACATCAGGGAAGAAGACAAACAGGTGACTCTAATTTTCAGTGTGAGTGAGGAATGTTTAAGTTTCATTGGAACAATTTAGTATTGAGGATAGAGACAATACTAAAGCTCCATTGATCCAGATTTATGCAGGAATGCAATAGAATACACAAATAACCATAAAAACAAATATGCGGTGGAAATAACACTTCATTTCATTAATATCAAAAAAATGAAACTTGTTTACAGATAAGATGGAAATAAACTAGCGAGAGTGCTGGTAGCTTATCTCTGAGAAGAGATGTGGCGGCTACATGCCTCTGAACTCTATTTTACAATGAGGCTTGAAGGCCTATATATTATTGAGAAACAATGGAAAACCATACACATCCAAAAACCTAACCCTAGGAGGTCAAACGCCAGAATATGGGCCCCGTAGGGTAAATTGGTACATCAATTTCCCGGGGTCGTAACTTTTGCATACTATCTCCGTTTGATGCACATGATACATCGTTAGAAATATATATTCAAGGACTACATCCATTAATAAAAAAAATGATGCCAAAAAAACGTCGTTTAGGGCCTCAAAACGACTCTAGAAGTTTAGGACCCGAAAACTGCCAAAAATAGTAAATGTGCTACAATTAAGGAAACTGAAAAATTCAATAGGCGGGTAGCCACCAATATCCTCCTAGATCATCCATGTAGTTCTAACCAATGACCATATGATAATATATTAATAATCACCTCTTTCAAGTTGACCATGCCAAAATTTTGTAGTTTTGTAACCTGGAATATTTGTAGATAAGGTAAGAAGAGATAAGTTTATTAAGGCTACATAGGAAAATTTTATCAATGGTGGCTTGTTGGATTGGTGAAAATGGGTAGCTAATATAGCCCCCACCAGGGAAGTCTCACATAGTGAAATTCTAGTGCTTGTGCTTGCACTTGTAGATGCACATCAGCATATGCAATAGTTGTTGGGGTTGGGTGTGGATCGTGGGTGAATTTGGCAGAATACTATACCCCCTATTAGGGGATTCTTAGCCAAAGGTAACTGAATTGAATGGTGCTATCAATTCCCCTATAATGTTAAATGTGGGCTTGTTAGTCTCATTGTGATAAAAGGAAGCCAATTTAAAAAACAACTATGAAGAATGCTTTGAGCTATCACTACTCTACTGAGGATAGATATCATTGTAGTTTATATGTAGGAAACCGTTTCCCAAAAATGATGTGAGCTCTGTTGACTTTCATCCTTTAAGTCTGTCCATGAAACTGCTACATAAAATATGCCCAATTTCATGTCAGTTGAGATGCCCTAAACCTCAGTGCCATCTTCAACAATAAAATAAATCTAGATAGCTTGCAGAAGTGTTAAGATGATTTTTATTACTATATGATGGAATATAATTCCATGCACCACAAATAAATGTAAGTCCAAAAGCAAGAACTATTGGTCCAAGAGTTATCTAAAACAAGAATTTTGTTGTATGTGCTGCATTAAAAGTGTCAGCAAGCATCATTTGAAAAAAAAGCCGATAGGAAACAAAGGTAATTGTGCTCAGTTTCTTGGTAGCAGCAAGTTCCTTCAACAAGACCATGATTGCTATAGGGTTTGTCACTCTAAGTGGACCTCCAACAACAATGATGTCCTCTAGTTCCAACCAGAGGGAAACAAAAAGCATTTAGTAGTTCCAAAAGAAGGTTGATATAACCCTGACAGGGCCAACAAGCAGCACCATATGTGTAGAAATATTGACAGAAATTTTAAACTTTTTTCAAACACTTAGTTTACCCAGATTTCAGACTTAAAACTTGTGTTTAATAAAAACACTTCTCATGCATTTAAATCAATAACCCAACAAGCTGAAACACTGAAACTAAGTCTGTAGAAATGGAAAATCACATTAAAAACAACATAAATTTGGTTAATGTGACCCTAGAAATCCCTCCCCCCTGGGGAAAACCAGTCCAAGAGAAATTTTATTGCAGCATTATCAGGCAGAAAATTAATTTACAATAGCATTAAATAACTGTACCAATGCATCGATTTTTGTGCCCACCTCGATTTCTGTGCCTAGCTAAATTTATGGCCTGTATGGCCTCCACAACAAAAACCCACCTTGATTTCTATGCCCAACAGACCTCAAAAATCATTCCCAAGAACCCGTAGTATACGGCCCTCGAAATGTGTGCACAATAGTCCATACCCTGTATGGCCCTCCTAAAAAATCGTGCCCAGCAGGTACAATACAGACTGTATGGTAATGTACGACTTCAACAGAAATTAATGCCTTGGGAAATGTGCCTAAGTCCTTGGGATTTGTGGCCACTTGAGAATTTTTCTCCTCCTCCTTGGGATTTATGTCCACTGAGAAAAATGCAGCTCCCTCTCTCTTTGAAAATAACCTAGCCAAAATGATCATTCTTGGAAATGCTTTCCTTCAACTTGTCTTGCACACTACCCTAGGCTCTATTTTATAACTTGAGAGTAACTTTTCACCTTCCCCATTCCCTAAATCCAAAGGCCAAGTTTTAATCTTGCCTTTACAAGATCAAGGGTTGAGAAACTTCCCCCCCCAAAGGTGGTTACATTTTATTTTAATAAAGTCACCTTTTAATTTATGAAACAAGTGCACTTTATCTCATAAAGTCACTTTATAAAATTAAAACAAGGGAATACTTTATTAAAAGTCCCATTACATAAGAGTCACTTTAAACTTTATAAAACACCATTACAAAGTAAAGTAGCCTAGCGAGTGCATGGTCACTTCCGCATACAAGACAAACATGTGTAGGGCCTCCAAAGCTAAATCACTAACAATATGTACCATACTTCTTTGTGAAAGAGTGGATGTGTTTGATGCTGGTTCTGACTCTGCAGGTCTGCACATCTTTCTGCCCAGTTTCTGGAGGGATGTTTCTGTATAAAAAATGACTCAGGAATAGGAACATAATAGGGGCAGTTTAGAACCTCTCCATCCTTGTATTATCCACAAATACCATACTTGTGGTAATATTTTCCATGCTTTCTTGGTGATGAAGAATTTGAAGCTTCTGCCCATATAAGAGGATAAAGCCCCTTATATAGAATTTTAAGTCATTCCAAATTCTTCTCTGTTGGTGCATATCTGTTATAACTTATGATATATAGCGACTATACTTGGACACCTTTGATTAACCTACTATAAAAATTTTCTCCTCAACAATGTTATGAGCCTGACTAATGTGTTTTGTTTTCCTTTACAAACTCTGATTTCTTTAGATTCATTTACAGCATAAGGGAATGTTGTTTGTAATTTTTGAAAAACAATTTTGTAGACACTTCAATATATATTGGGTAGTTTAACTCTTTTGTCAAATCTTCAGTGCTCCTATGGTTTCTTTTCCATGAGAAGTATGAGATTTCGTTGACTGCAATTTCTTCTCAAGCATTATTTTTAATTTGTTACTTCTTTTCTACAACTGTTTTCATCATCATTATCAGTCGTTGCCATTCTATATGGCTCCCTCTTCTTCTCTACCCCATTGGGACTTTGTAACTCTTTCATCGGTTCAGCAAGTTCTAATATCTGCTCTAACTCATTTGAGGCCTTTGAAAACTTGATTTTGCTATCACAAGTACTAGTCACTTACTCAGAATTCTCTCAAGCTTTTTTGTCTTTCTCCTGAGTATTCACAGCCTCCATGGTATTCCATCTCATTTTTTTTTATGTCTCTCCTTTGAGGATGTCCACTGAGATCAGCCTTACCCTGCATGGTAGAGTCTTAGTTCATCAACTCTAGAAAGATCCTTCTTCTATAACACCCATTTTTGCTTAACAAGAGCTGCTTGAGGTCCTAATAGGAGAAGAAATCATCTTTGTATTTTCTCCCCCTAAAATATTCTTCATTAAATTTGCTAATTGCATTCTGTTTACCAAAATTCATCTACTCGAGCTTTCCTTCCCCAACTTTTGGTTTCTTAGTTTCTCACTTGGAGAAGGTAAAGAAAAACTAGGCTAAATAGTAGCCTTAGCCTTGGATAAGATAATTTTTTTAATGTCCAACAAATAACCATGCAAAGTAGGTCAATGGAACAAAAAGAATACATCTAGTGCAAGTACAAAGTGGGAGTGTGAAGATCAATACTACAAGTAGAAAAAAATAAACAAAGTATCTAGCTAAGGGAAGATACAAGATAAGGTGAAAGCAAAAGAAAGATGCTGGAAGCTGAAAACCTGAGTGCTGAATAGAATAGATGATGTCAAGGCATTATGGCAGTGATGCTGGTGCTGGTTGCCAATGACAATTGAGGGGATTACCAGACAGCCCAATCAGACTGCTAAATAACTATGAAAGGGCGAATGATATCCTCAAGGGAGTGGCTAGGGCTGAGAGAGGGCCTAGTTGCATGGTCATTGCTTAATTTGTTTCACTTCTGCTCTATCATAACAAACCAAATAATTAGATAGCTGAAGCAACAACGATATTGTTCTTGGAAGCAGATGTATTTTGTGGATGAACCAATATTATTTGTGCTACTTCCGGGGCATCACTTTAGAGTTTGGAGACCATAGCATTCTGACTCCGATGCTGCATTATCTACATCAGATCTATGTTACCAGAAATGTGACGAAGGCTTGCGTTCTTGGGAGAAATGGAGACGGAACGAAAACTGCCATTTTCTATGGCTGTTTTAGTTTCTAGAGAGCAAAAACGGTTTCTTGCGAAACGATTCATTTCACACAATGTTTTCACAAAAAACAATTGTTCGTTTCAGCGGAACTGGTTATGTTTCCAATTGTTTATGGGTATATTCTTAATATTTGTCCCATTAATGAATGGTGGATGAATTTTTGTGGGTGGTGGGTGGCAAGTCATCTTTCACGTAAATGTGAACTTTGTACCGCCAGTTATCCTGCATCCAAAATGTGTGAAATTGAGTGTTGAGGAAGAATACCTATTACACCATCAGTTATCCTGCACCCCTGGTGGTAGTAAAACCTTGGATGAGCTCGTATTCATTTCCCTTATATTCCTTTACAGAGGATACACCATGAACCCTTCTATTAGCTGGTCCGCTCTATGGCCTATGCTTCCTTTGCCATAACTACTACTTGCCCAACCCGCATCACGCCCCCATTAGCAATGAGCACCGGTTACAAAGATAGAAGACGAGCCTAGTTCCATTACATAGTTATGGTTCAAACAACCCTGGTTCCATTATCCTGGTTGTTGATATAGCCTGGTTCAATGGGGAACTATATAGAAGCTCTGGTTGAAAGAAAGAGCCTGGATTCCAAAAAGATTTTGGGGAGGAGTCCAACAAAGGAGCCAATTAAGCGCGAAATTACACTTATGCTACTGTTTATATGCTGATATAATAGGAAAAATAGGAGCAAATAAATTGACAAGAGTACTGGAGCGGTGATACCAGTTTAGAGAGCCGACAGATTGCTAATTTACCAGGTATCTACATCTTATCTTAGTATCTTATTTCTAAATTTTATGTAGCTTTGAGTCTCTGTAAATTTAGTTTTCTCATTGACATATGAATAACGAATGTAGTTCTAAGTTAATATACAAATTTATCTTGAATTTCTGAACTGAATAATGTGTTTGTTTTAGTATTTTAATAAAACCATCGTATCTAAAACCACCCTGATATCGATTTCTATAACCTGTATATCTCTTGCCCTCCTCGGAAAAAAAGAAAAATCCATGGTTTTCCTTGCTTCTGCGGTCCAACGGACAGAAGGTTCACTATTGCCTTGTCTTCCTCCCCTCGTTTGCAAAGAAAAGCACTGTTTCAGAACAATAAGCTATTAGTAGTTTTGGTGTCTAGTAGTTAACACGAAACCACAATTTATCCTACCTAAGGATTTAATTCTTAAGTCAGGTCGCTAGTAATACTTTTACGACTTATGTCATGGATCTTCTTACTAGGGCTACCAGAAGGTATCATTGCTCAGAGAATTAGCCCCATCTGCATACCTAGGTCACTAGACCTGATAAACTAGGCGTAGCAAGCGAGAGAGGCAAGGAAATGCAAGTGGAAGTTGCTTGCTGTCCCTTTGCAGCCTTTTCCACTATTATGTTCTAGAAAGATGAGATCTTAATACAACAAAAACTCTTGCCCTTCCCATAAACAAAGAAAAATCCACTGTTTTTGCAGCCTTTTTCACTTTACACTATTATGTTCTTGAAATATTAGATCTTAATACAACAAAAACTATTGCCCTTCTCGTAAACAAAGAAAAATCCATGGTTTTTGCAGCCTTTTTCACTTTACACTATTATGTTCTTGAAATATGAGATCTTAATACAACAAAAACAGGGAAACCTTTAAATCATTGTTCCATTTAGAAGATTGATTGATATTGCAGGCCTTGCTAGAATGTAGAATTTAATTGTTAGATAGTTTAGATTTTCAAAGTCTTTATCTTGAAACTTGAAAAAGGGTATTTTGCAAGTACTAAAAAATTGACCAATCTTTATGATTCTCAAATTATGAACAAAGTCTTTTGTATTTTCTTTCAGATTTTAAGATTTTATGTATTTTGTGGAAAAAATCATATAATTTGATTGTGAATAGGGAGAGTAAATATTTTAAAATCAAAATAGGAAAAATAGCTAAAAGGTAAGCCTTTTTTCTCATTTGGAGCAAATCTACTTGGGAAACTTAAACATGATTTAAAATTCATAAAAAACACAAATCCTCCAAATCTCCAATTCAAAGTCATAAGAAACACAGATCTTTGAAATCTCCAACATATTCTTAGTGAACTCAGTTTATTTTGTATTGAAAAGAAAACAATAAACTCAGGGTATATAAGTGTTTTAGTTAATGTAAGTGATCATAAATTGTCTATGTACAAATTGATTTTGGATCCATCTTTTAGTTACTTGTTAATAAAAAATTGATTTTGGATCCAGTTTATAAATTCACCTAAATTGGCTACTTAATTAAACTGCTCAGGGACTTTGTTATGCTTCAATTTAATATATTAGAACTATGTTATGCTTTAACTAAATTTTTTATAGAAGATAAATGAGGTTTTGATTGATAAACCTAATTTTGTTTTCGGCTTATTTTACCATTCATTGCATTGTTTTTTGATTGATAGAAGATGAGAGAGCATTTTTAGTTTACTTGTGTCTTGTAGAAAGGCCACACTACTAAGAAAGCCAAAGATAAGATCTACTTTTAAGTATATATAACTTCAATTCATAATGATTTCGTCTTCTGAACTTAAATAAGTTAAAAATATATTTGTTCTACACATAAACACCCACTTAAAGTTGATGGAGTATATTGCAAAATATAATTGTTAATTATAATGGAATATATTTGGGAACCTTTATTTTTATTATTTTTCTCTCTCCTCGTTTCTTTGAATGTGAAACCTCTAAACTCTGTCGTTTCTCGTTCTGTTTCCCGTTTCTCGTTTCTGGTAACATAGCATTAGATTTACACAATGAACCATAAATACATGAATAACCACTGCCCTGAATAACCTTATTGTTAATGGCAATGATTAGCATCAATATATGAAACAATGATCAATTTGTAGGATCCTTGAGTTCCAAGGTCCACATTCTTTGATCTTTATATTTCTGAACATATTCAAAAAATTAAATCATTTAGGCTTTTACTGCTTGTCAAATTGTCCATAATGGTTTTGGATAATAGCTCTGTAATGGATTTTTCAACTGTGACATTTCCAGTAAAGCTCTTATTCGTCCTCACAGATAGAAAACATGTAACAAATAAATGATGGTTAAGAGTTTTACCCAAAATCTTAGAGCTGAAGAATCTGTTACACAACTATAATATAACTACTTTATGTATATTTTTATAATTTAAGAAAATGGAAATTCAGAGTTTTAAAACATGAATCCAAAATTAGAAGAACAACTCCTTTCACTTTGAAATCACACTGAGGATATGTCAAGATGGGTGCTGGCTAAATGAAAGAATGGAAGCAAGAGCACTTTGGCCTGATGAAGGAACTAAACTGGATAAAAAAAATATTTTAACAAAACAGAGGGGTGGGTATAATGTACCTAAAGCCTATGTTACCAGAAACGTGATGGTGGGTCACGTTTCTCACAAAAAACGGTGTAGAAATGACAACAAGACGGAAAACACTGTTTTCTACGGCCGTTTTTGTTTCTTTTGACAAAATTATGTTTCTTAAAAGACACAACGTTTCTTCTCCCCGTGATTTATACAGAATTGAATTTCAATTTTTTTGGGAATTGGTTAATTTTGGGGTTTAATTTTTAGATTATTTATAGGTAATGAGGCAAGCAACTGTGGATAGAGTTGATATAGTGTTCTATTGTAAGAGGATTTCAGCTGAAGTTCGAAGGATCTCCGTTAAAGGTTTTGGCTTTATTGAATTAATCCAGCAATTCCATTGATCCCACCCACACATCAACTGTTGGTTGATAACAACTCATTTATAAATTTACCAAGTTCATAGCAAAGGTCTAAGTGCTGTCTAAGATCCATACCAACCAGTAAGCAACTCGTCTACTGTAGCAAGTGTTGTTAATGCCAGTTACGCGAATGAATGCTCTAAGTTGAGGCATCATATTATAAATAAATTGGGTAAATGTATTTTACTATCTAGAGATAGTAAATTGTAATTATAGACACCGTATGGACAAATGCCCACGCTACCGTATGCTCTGTTTTAAATTTCTCCAAAACTTTTTGAAATTGCTATTTCAGTTAATATATTATAATTTTATTCTTTCATATCCCAGAAATGGGGTTATTATAGGTTGCAGTATATGTGTCATTTACATTCCTTTCATTTGAATATTTCAGTGTTAATATCAATATATAGAGCTCAAAATATCTAAAACAAGATCTTATCATATATATTTGTGAATTTTTCTTATTACTTATGATAGTTGTGTTTTGGCTGGCTTACAGGTAAGGTTAACAAATCAACCATGTTATTAAATTTATGATTACATGGAGTTTGTTAGTCTTTGAAGCTAAAATTAACTGGGTGAAGCTGGTTAGAGCTTGGAGTTTGAAATGCCTAACTAAGTCCAGTGAGTACTAAAATATGTAAATTGTCACAATATTTAATTTATATATTTTAATTAATTCAAATTTTTGTTTTTCTCTCTCCTCGTTTACTTGCGAAACTTGAAAACTTCATTTCTCGTACAGTTCTCGTTTATCGTTTGGTTTCCCGTTCCTTGTTTCTAGTAACATAGCCTAAATCTCAAATTAGGCAACTCAGGCACATGAAATTTTCAATGACTAAAACTCAGCTGACATCCAGGGCTGAAAATAGTGAGCCGCTTTGCATTTCATATAAGGCTAGAGAAGCTTCACTTTCATCCGGGTTTCACACTGCGCGTGTCGGACCTAGCTGGGGTTAGGGGCATCACCCAGCATTGGCAGGAACAAAATAGTCATTATCCCTTTGTGCTGGGCTGGAGCCTTACCCTTTTTTAAGGTCAGGAAAGGAGACATCCCTATCACTTAAAAGTTAAAGCACTAGCAGGAACGGAATTATGACCATTCCTTTAAGTAATACTAACATGGGATTACTTCCTCCTAATATAACTATTAACACATAAACCACCTGTCATGCTTGAGGGAGTGAACCCAAACCCTCGTGAGAGTGTAGTTATGAACTGTCCATCCCATAGATGAAAAATAGAGGCTACCTTATTTTCCCAAATGGATACTATGTATACTCAAAATCTTACTTCATCACCTTCAATTCTACCTATATCATTGAAATGCTGCCTTTATAAAAATATTTAATATACCAAGATTTGTTGTGGTTAGGGTTTGGAAAGGAAATCTTGGGCATTTTGGTGGGAATGGGATTTCAATTTTCTCAGGTGGCACTTGGACATGGTTTAATTCTATAGGGGACAAGAGAACATTGAGTTTCCATTTAGAGAAGTCAAACATGGAGTTTAATTCTAGGAACAGAGAACACTGAAAAAAAAATCCAAGAAAAGTAGAATAGCTAACCTGAATTTATGAAAAGAAAGTATCACCAAACTGAGAACAAAAGAAAACAAAATCTAGGAATCAATATTTTTCATGAACTTTGAAGTGATTACCCCTACAATGTCGCTTCGAATTTTGATTCTTAACTCCATTCATCTAAGTTCTATCCAACTTCCAAGCAGTTGCAGGTAGATGAAATTATCTTGTGTGTTTAGGAATGGGAAGAAGGGGTCGTCTTAGAGATTAGGAATGGGGTTTAGCACTTTTCTCTCTTAGAGTTTCACAGTAAAAGGGTTTTTTTGCTATAAAAAGTCTTTTATGACTGGATTTGTAGTCAAACTTGCACGGAATCTGTTTCGGATTTGCAGGATACAATTTTAATTTTTGGGTTATGTTTCAGAGGAACATCATGCTAGGATCCATATAAGATTTAGATTTTGGGTTGATCTAGATTCCAGATATAATCCAGGAATCCACAAATCCAGCGGCCAAGTCTGGCGGATCTGGTAACACAGTTATGGACACTGGTCTTGGCTGAACTTTGTCTCCTCTAAAATTATAAATAGGAAAAGTGATACAAGGAACCATTAATGCAAAATCCATGGTTGTCTCTAAATAATGGGCCCATAAGCATGTACTTAGTCAACAAAGCTTTTCTGCAAAATATAAAATATTTGGCGCTACGGGTAGTTGGGGTGATTGGCCATTAATTCTAGCAAATCTATCCCATTTTATGGTTTAACAACCCTTAATCTATGCCTAGCATGTCTAAGACAACTAGGCGTTAAAACCTTAGCTCTTCACCGGTGAACATGAATATGTCATTTATTCTAGGCCGGGACAATACAGAAGTATTTGGGTAAAATGATAAGAAAAATGTTATAGTGATACGATTGGAGAAACTATCTTATTGATAAAACTTAAAAGCGATATCTTTTCACCTTAACACCAAGTTTGAAGTTTATGAAAGTGTGAAGTGGGAATGAGGTATCTTGGTTTGCATTGTCTTTATGTTTCTTTTATTATTTGCAAACTTGATGTTGAAAAAAGAGTGTGAAAAGCTTGGTGGTCCAAAGTTTAATGACTTTGTATCTGGTTTGCAATAAACTTAAATGTCTTTTGTGTTTAACACCAAAATTATCAAACCGGAATTTGAGAGTGAGTTTATTGTCTTTGTTTGCATTGTATTTTATTTCCCTTTTTCTTATTTGCAGACTTGATTTTGACAAATGTTTTTGTGAAAACGTTTATGGTTCAAACTGTGAACTATTTAATATCCAGGATTCCTATATGTAAGTCCTAATTTTTTGCGTACTTTTATGGATAAAACATGAGACATGGTTTGTTTACGGACAATATATTTATTATATGTTGTAGACATGCTTTCTATAATAAGGGTATAATAAGGGTAAGGGTTCGATGGAGTCTGGAACGTTTCAGTTTTCTGTTGGGCTATACCCAGTTTTTCTCCAAAATTTCCTTTTCATTCTAGCATGTTTTAGTGTGTTGACGTAAGATGCTGAGAAATGCACATTGCATATACTTTAAATTTACAAACAAAATGGACTTCCATCCATTAGTTAGTTCTCTCCTTGGAAAGTATGATACTCCGTTGGATTGCATTTTGAACATTTCTTAGAATTGATTTTCAGCTTCCTATAAAATTTACACCATGCTATACTATCTGTCACTGTAAATTTAAATCCTTGTAAAAGAAAAACGATCGTTGCATAATCTGATTTACTTTATAAGAGGTTTGGATGCTTTTCTTCCTGGTATTGAATGGGAAATTAACACTGTTGTTTTCATCAAAGAGTGTATTTGACACTAAACACTTAAAAAAATCCTAGGATTGTTGGAAGTAGCTAATTACTCTACCGTTCAAATCAAGTATCTGCTGAAACGCTGAAGAGGCAACGCTGTTCAGATTGCGAAATGCCAGATTTCTGAAATGTTAATCACCGCCCAGATTTGTGGCCTCCGCAATCCTGAAGAGTTGCAGCATGACCACACTGCTTTGATTTTGCCGTGCTGTCAAGATTTCAAAAGGGCAGTAGAGCACATCGATTTCTGAAGAAGCAGTTACAGCCTCTGTAACATCTCATGAAATAATTATCGAGCAGAGCATTACATTGTTTTTGAAAAGCCAATTTTTGAAGAGCCATTCATGTTCTTGTTGCAGCTCATGAAAGGGAATAAAATTAATTAAAATATGACAGACATTGAATTTATAAATTATGAAAATCCATTTTGATTAAGCCAGTAGAGCGCATCAACTTATTGAAGAGGCGTCACAATTTTCCGCTCTGTCAGACTGAAATAGATTGTAACAGAGCATTGGCAGATAATCTCATTTTTGTATAGCGAAGGGTCAGTTAGTATTTAATAACCGAATTAGCCAAAATATTATAAATATGTAGCTTGTAATCATGTTTAATATATGAAGTAATTCGAAGAAGTATGCTGAAGATGCACAGTAGAGAGTAATAAAAACAGAGTTGAAACTCTGAAGTTTACTGTGTTATTTTCTGTGTTTACTATGTTTTTGAGTTAGATAACTCAGTTTTTTATTTTTGATGTTGGTCTGCAGTAGCAGCTGAATGAAACAGAGTTTATTTGATGTAAATGTTGATTATTAATTCAGTAGAATATTTAGGTTGAGTTTATGAACGCAGGGGTCATCTGTAACTTGTTGAAAAATCAGTTGTGAGTGACGTTAGCAGTCGCAGCTAGTTGAAATAATCGTTTTAATTGATGTGAGTTGTAACAACCAGCTGCAACATCATCTGAATGACATTGTAAGCTGTAGCAGCCAAGCTGCAACAATCCCATAGGTGCTGGGTTGATTTTGTGAGTTCTATTAGTGAGTTACAAGAAAGCTGTATATTGCTCAGGAGAGCTGTACATTACCTGTAAGTGTTATTTTGAATTGTACATGAAGTTTTCAGTGCTGCGTAAGTTGAGAGTGGCACTCCCCTGCCTTCCCCTCAATTGGTATTAGAGCTTAGTGTTCCTAAATTCTGTTTGTTGGTTTTGTGCTCACTTCATAAATGAGTCGTATGATTATATGTTGAATTGTTTGTGTTTTGTTTGGAGATTTTGCTGTTGAGTTTTACTCCAGTGCCCTCTTCCTACTATGAAGAAAGAGCAGAAGTAAGTTTGGTTTGTAGATTCAGCTATGTATTGGTAAGAGCTCTTGTTCTCCCTCAAATAAAGGTTGAGTCATCATTTAGTAGCTGAAGGCTGAAACAAGTGTCTTGTGTCTCATCTGTATGTTGGTTAAAATGTGCAAGCTTGGTCATGGCTTGAGTAAAGGAAAGAAAGTGTTGGAGTCCATGGATGAAGTTGATTCCGTGTAGAGTTTGATAAATTGAAAGGAAGATATTCTTCGTGGTTGAGAGCTCCCATATAGTTTAATGGTAGAGAAGTTTGAATTCCAATGTTTTGGAAGTTTACTTGGTTTGAATTGAAGCAAATGTTCGTGAAAGAGGATCGGGAGGCTGTATCCAATAGAGATTTAAATTTTATGCAAGTATTTGTTTGAAGACAGAAACATGGGGAAAAGAAGAAGGCTTAAAAAGATGAAGAAAAATATTGCTAATGCAAAAGAAGTTGGTTTTTCTATAGCAGAGATATTAGGAGAAGCCACCGAGGAACCTGCTGAAGCAGATGAAGTTCAAGAAAATATAGAGGATGCATGGAGCAGCATCTACTATCCACCGCCATATTTCTCAGGTACAATTTATGAATGTTGGTCAGTTAATATGAAAAATTTCTTGCATGCTAGAGGTTTATGGAATTTTGTTGAGGATGGAGTTAAGAAACTCTAGGATGAGGCAAATGATGCATTTGCCTGGTATTACATCCAACAAGCTATGGATGATAATATCTTTTATGTAATTGCTGAAGCAAACACAACTAGAGAAGCCTGGGAAAGTTTGAAGAGAAATTTTGATGTAAGGGGGAGTTATATGGCTGAGTCATAGTCTGTTAACATTTCAGCAGACAAATTTGTAGAAGATGAAGAAGATAGTCAAATTATTTGTAAATCTTGCAATTGTAATGATATATCAAATGATGAAAATGATGTCGAAACTAAAGGTGAAAACAAGGTTGTTTTATGTTGTGTAACAACAACAAAATTTGAAGAAATTTCTATTGATAAAGATATTGATGTCGCTGAAGCAAATGATGGAATGGTTAACATGCAGAATGTTGATGAAGCTGATAAATTTCTCAAGTGTGAAGAGAACAAAGAAGTATTTGTGCAAGAAGAGTCCTTGAAGATATTTAAATCATGTATTGAATCTGATGATTGTGGACATGTAGGTACAACGAATCTAGAAGACAACACTGAAGATGTTGTACATGTCAAAGACAAAGATGGGCTTGAAATAAACTACAGTAGTTATGTTGCAGAAAATGAAGAATTCTTCACTCATCCATTTGGTGCTCATAAGGAAGATGATAAAGCTTCGTGTAAAAAATACACTCATGAAAATGGTGTATCTGATGATAGAAAAAGTGTTGGTGATATTTTTGAAGAAGAATGTGCAGAGATATCGAATGGTGCAAATAATGACAAAAAAAAGAACAAGATTTTTGCTAATGAATTGTTTGTTAGTGATTGTACAGGTACAAAGAAAGAAAATGATGATATCTTGGGTTATAAGTCAAATATTGAAGGTGAAGCAACTTCCAGTGTAGCAGTTTGTTCTTTGAATATTCCAATGATGTATGTTGCCGATGACAACGATGAAGAAGGTGAAAATGAAGTAGCCAGTATTTGTGAAAATTCTCATGGAGAAGTAATGGTCAATGATGATCATGATGATACGGTGAAGACTTCCATATCAACAGTATGTGGAGTAACACCAAAAGCTAAGAAAGACAAAGTGCACTGTGTTGACATTAGAGGAAATTTCAATTTAAAATGGGCCTTCCAAAAATAATACAAATTCCATGTCATCATGTATTAGCCAATCAAAATGATTTAAAATTAAAAAAGGGAGCACCTCTTAAACAAATTTTTAATATAAATTTGGGGATAAGTATCATAAAAAACTAGTTTTTGTTCGTATTTTCGACATATCTCTTTTTGGTTTTACTCAAATTTCGACTGGGAGAGCTCGTTGGATGCAGAATTAAATTTTGCATCCAATGAGTACCCACTTAACGTACTTTTGACAGGCTTCGCTACCCCAAAAATAATAAATACTTGAAAAAACGTCATGATGATATCATCATCACGTTTTTTTCAGGTATTTCTTATATCATCATCACGTTTTTTTCAGGTATTTCTTATTTTGGGGGTAGCGGGGCTCGTCAAAAGAATTCTGAATGGGTACTTGTTGGATGCGGAACCGCATCCAACGAGCTCTCCCGATCGAAATTTGAGTAAAACCAAAGAGAGATATGTCGAAAATACGAACAAAAAAAGTAGTTTTTCTTTTCTTCCTCCAAAATCAATAAATATTATTTTATTAATTTTCCTTAGGAGGCCCATTTTGAGTTGAAAAGTTCGTCTAATGAGTGCTTGAACTTGTTTATGAGTTTTTTGAAAATATTGATGATTTTAATTTTGTTGAAGATTGCACAGAAGTTGTAGTTGCAGTAAATGAAATAGATAAAGTACAAGAAAAAGGAATCTATAATGATGCTGAAAATGTTGATGATTCGGTGATTCCAGAAGCAGTGATAGAAAATGAGTTGCATAATGATAACAGTCAAAATGTTGTATGTTCTATTGTAGACATAACAACTGAAATAAGGAATGATGTTCTTGATGAACAATTGAAAATTTTGGAAGAATGGTTTGAAAAGCCAAGATATGATGATAAAGATGAAAGTTTGGTTGTGGAAGCAGAAATGAAGAAAGTTGATTACCTTGTTGTAGCAACAGAGGAAGATTTGAATGAAGAGATAGAGACATCTCTCAGAGAAGAACAAAATGAAAAGAACCAACATGGTTCACAGTATGATAATATTGACAAAATGTTTGAGTGTGCAGGTGAGAAACCAATCGAAGATGAAGAATAATCCATTGAAGATGATATTGGAAATGATGAGTTCGATTTGAAAGAAGAAAATAACACCAAAGATGGATTGGCTAAAGAATCAGTTGAAAAGATCTGCATGTTATGAAGTCCAGGAGAAATTGGGCATTATTATCAATTAATGTGTCTACAGAATGAAGATAGCTTGTGGGATCTTTGTATTCCCACGTTGTAGTATTTAGAAGAAAAGATTTGGATTGAAGTCCTTGGAATAAAGGACATTGAAAATTTGAATGATGATAAGAAAATTGAAGAATGTTTTGTAGTTGAAGTTGATCATAATGGATCAAAGGTAAAGAAAAAAGTAAAGATGAATAATCAAAAGTATTTTTGCTTTAAATTTTGGCGTTTTAATCCAAATAATGATGAAATCGAAGCTAAGAATGATGAAATTGAAATTGAAATTAATGATTGGTTTGGAAAGGCCAAGAAGGTTGAATGTAATGGTCTTGATGCTGAAATAAATGATGAAATATTATATTTTGAACAAACAACTGAAAATGAAGAGAACAAGTATTGTGGAGTTGCTGAACAAAAGGAGTTCAAATTATTAAGATGCAAAGTGAAGATGAAGAAATGGTTGAAGCCACAAATGAAGCAAGAAGTGAAGAAGATCAATGTAAAGATGAAGATGAAACATAAAACAAAGTTTGCATATTTCAAAGTTTGGAGTCAAAAGAAACATGAATGATTCACTAGTATGTTCCAACAAAGAATGTGATCAAAATTTTGAAGTTGTTTTGATACTGATGAAAGCCTTGTTGAGACTTAGACCAGCATGCTTTATAGTTGGAATGTTGTTTTGTAAAAACTGTAGTTGTTTTTGATGTATTTTTGGGTGTAGTAATTAAGGGAGAGAATGTTGGAAGTAGCTAATTACTCCACCGCCCAAATCAAGTATTTGCTGAAACGATGAAGAGGCAACGCTGTTCAGATCGCTAAATGCCAGATTTCTGAAATGTTAATCATTGCCCAGATTTGTGGCCACCGCAATCCTGAAGAGTTGCAGCACCGCCACACAGCTTTGATTTTGCTGTGCTGTCAAGATTTCAAAAGGGCAGCAGAGCACATCGATTTCTGAAGAAGCAGTTACAGCCTCTGTCACAAGTCATGAAATAATTATCAGGCATAGCATTACATTGTTTTTGAAAAGCCAATTTTTGAAGAGTCGTTCACCGTTCCTGTTGCAGCTCATGAAAGGGCATAAAATTAATTAAAATATGACAGACATTGAATTTATAAATTATGAAAATCCATTTTGATTAAGCCAGCAGAGCGCATCAACTTACTGAAGATGCGTCACAATTTTCCACTCTCTCAGACTATAATAGACTGTAACAGAGCATTGGCAGATAATCTCATTTTTGTATAGCGAAGGGTCAGTTACTATGACTTAGCCAAAATCTTATAAATACGTAGCTTGTAATCATGTTTAATATATGAAGTAATACGAAGAAGTATGCTGAAGATGCATAGCAGAGAGTAATAGAAACAGAGTTGAAACTCTGAAATTTAATGTGTTATTTTCTGTGTTTACTCTGTTTTTGAGTTAGATTACTCAATTTTTATTTTTGATGTTGGTTTGCAGTAGAAGCTAAATGAAACAAAGTTTATTTGATGGGAATGTTGATTATTAATTCAGTAGAATATTTAGGTTGAGTTTATGCTACTGCACGAAATAGAGTTTATTTGATGTGAATGTTGATTATTAATTTAGTAGAATATTTAGCTTAAGTTTATGGAGGCAAGGGTCATCTGTAACTTGTTAAAAAGTGAGCTGTGAGTAACGTCAGCAGTCGCAACTAGTTGAAATAATCGTTTTAATTGGTGTGAGTTGTAACAACCATCTGCAACATCATCTGAAGGACATTGTAAGCTGTAGCAACCAAGCTACAACAATCTCGTAGGTTCTGGGTTGATTTTGTGAGTTTTGTTCGTGAGTTATAGGAAAGCTGCTACATTGCTCAGGAGAGCTGTACATGACCTGTAAGTGTTATTTTGAGTTGTACATGAAGTTTTCAGTCCTACTTAAGTTGAGAGGGGCACTCCCCTGACTTCCCCTCAAGGACAAGCGTTTTTAACATAACATAAAAACTAATTAAGTATAGCATAAAAACTAATTAAGTTCCCATCTTTTTTGTGTTGGAATTGAAGACTTGATAGCCGATTGATGGTGCTTTTGATCTACCTAAAATGCCTGCAATGTGCCTTGCAATTGAGTCCGTATATTTTGGGAAAATACAAAGACTTGAAGATGACTCCAAAAACTAACAAAACCAACCAGGGGGAAATGGAGATGCTAGGTTCTAATATTAAATGTTAAATTGATTTTCTAAAGAGATCTTTAATGGCTTGTTTGTTATTTACACTGTCTTTGATGTAATGATCAATCTGTGTTTTCATTTGTTATCTAGTAGAAGACCTTCCGTGTCTAAGTAACCTGGTACCACTTTGGTGATCCAAGAATAAAATCTGTGGAATGCTATGTCTTTGGTCGTAGATCTTGTCATGAGAAAAGGGTTAGGTGATACAGCTATATTGTTCTTGGAACTGTTGTCCAGCTAAAGAGTTTCTTTTTGTCTTTGGTTTTATCAGAATTGGGCTCCTCTGAAATGAGTTTCTATTCATCTTCTTAGGACGACACAATTGGCCTCCTCTGAAATGAGTTTCTATTCATCTTCTTATAAGGACGGCAGCAACTTTCAATTTTTTTTTTTGTCAGACAATTCATTAAACCCTAAGTAAAGGGGTGGTGACTTGTGATATAAATTTTATTTGTCTGCTATCTTTTCAAGAATAACAGGGGGGTTCCAAAGCATTCAAGGAATTCCATTTAAGGATCTCCTTTTTGCATACTGATCTCTAACACGTGATGTGAGGAGGGGAACACAAGAAGACTTGTATAATGCAGACATATTTCCCCATCTATTTAAGAAATAGAAAAGCAGGTATGTCTTTTTTTGTGACGCTAACAAGTAAATTAGTATAAAATGATGGGATTACAAGTAAATATTTGTTTTTCTTAATAAACAAGAGAACAATACCATAGTTTTCTTGTCAAAGAAAATATAAAGAGTTGCTTACAAAATCTGGTAAAATGTTGATATGAGTTGTCCCATTGTGCTCAGATGAACGAAGTGGTCGATAGTAAAGGATTCATAATTGCTTCTAAGAATTAGAATTCCTCAGACAGAGTTAAACAATAAGCAGAGAAAAAGAGGCTGCAACTATGGGATGACGGGTGAGTAGTGAAAACTAACATTCGGCATCTACATAGCCAAAAACTCCATAAATGTATGCAAAGATTTGAGAGCGACTGGGAGGAAAAAGAAGGGAAATAGTGCAGGTAGGATGGATGGCCGAAGGCTGTGGTGGTGTTTGGGTACAGGTGCGTCAGTAATGGTTAGTGATGAATATTTAGGTGAATGAACACTTTCGATTAATATGCCGAACAATTGTAGAGGTTGAGGGAGTGAAATGAAGAAATGCGCAATTGTAGATGTTCAGGGAGACCAGAAATGAGTGGAAATGACGCCAAATGAAAACTTGGAAGGTAAGGAAATAAAGGTGATAACCAAATGATTGCACACAAATTTCCAAATGATAGAAATGCAAATGGAAGGCAATGTTACAGATACATAACCTCTACATAGGTGTTTTGCCGTAAGAAAACAGAAATGATAGATACCAATGAATGTAGGCTTGAGATGGTATTCACGTTCTCATCCATTCTTGAATGACTATGTTCACGACATGTATACGTTGATAGCTTTATCTTATAATTTGTTTCAAATCGTTATATAGCTATGCTCACAAATAAAAAATATGAGTGATAATACATAGTGATGCATATTCTGAAGTAACACCACATACTGTCTTGTGCCAAAGAATGCATTGCATACGTGAAACCACAATAACAATATATGATTTAAAATATGGTAGCTATCTCATCTACATGTAAAGAGATTGTAAACAGCTATCCAGCCGACATGTTTAGCTATGGCAATGACAGGTAATCTCAAATTTGACTTCTGACAGATGATCAGATGAATGAGTGTTTTCTTATAACAGTGTATCTTATAGGTATATCTGCACCATACAATTAGGCTGATGGTACATAGGTGTTTTGCTGTAAGAAAATGGAAATGATAGATACCAAAGATAAAAGCTTGCAAGCAAAATGAAGGTAGCAGCAAGTAGCACTCATGGTATGTGAAGTTTAAGCTTCTACATTTTCTGTAATTGTCTTTTAGAATCACTTTGCTACCAAGTAGCACTCAGGGTATGTGAAGTTTATGTTTCTACATTTTCTCTAATTGTCTTTAGAATAACTCATAGGAGTGTGGTTTGTTTTTGTATGATTTGGATGACATGAGGGTCGTATAGCCAAAGAGATTCTAAAAGTATTGCTTCTCCTAAAAATGGCTACAATGAAGTTTGGGATGGGAATTATTTTGATTTTGTAGCAGAAAGCAAGATGTACAACAAATTCTTATGGATTCCATAGAATTTGTACAAAGTGCTCCCACTTGGGAAATGTTTCTTTGATTTAATATACGAAGTATTTGATCTCATATATGCACTGGCTATTGCAAACAATCATGTTTTGAAAGATATAAAAATTGCACATGCAATAATTAAAACAAAAATGTATGTATTTTGAATAGATATAAATATTCAATGTAGTATTGATGAATGTTATGAGCTTTTGATAACATGATTGCTAAGAGTGGGCTAGATGGTTGGGCATACATTAGACACGGAATGCAACATGGAAGTTTATGATTGATAATGATGAGATAAAATGTGTATTTGGAACATAGGAATTCGGGGTATTATTGGAGTGTTTGGAATGGATTGAATCTTCCTTGTTTTTTTATGGAACAAGTTGGGACATAAACAAATTCAAATAACTATCAAATACATAGGAATTTGGAATTCTAATATTTAATCATGGTACAATTACATATTAATGATCTATAGTTTTTTTAGAAGCAAGACATCAAAGGGAATAAATGAAGCCTTTAAAAATTGTATTGTCAATGTTGATGTATGTGTATTAATGGAATGTTAAAAGATTAACTTAACTATGGTGTACAATTACATATTAATGATCCATAATTTTTCTTTAGAAATAAAATTCCAAATGGAATAAATGAAGCTTTTAAAAATTGTATTTTCAATGTTGATGTTTGCGTATTAATGTGCTAACTCTAATGTACCCATTTTGAGACATTGCTAGATACAATGTTGATGAATTGTTTTCACAACTGGCATTTTGAGACATTGCTAAATACAATGTTGATGAATTGTTTTCATAACTGCCAATGGCTCTCAGGCTTGCATAGAGTTCTTATAAAGTTCTAGCAATACTTTTTGGATTGTGATGCTCATATCTCCATACGGATTCGCTAAGATCTCTATTATCTTAGCTCACTTGTGCAATAACAATGTTCTTCAATATTGTGCTCAAATAGGGTTTGTTGGGTTTGTTTAACAAATTTTTGAGTATGGGCTTTTGCCAGTACATTGGCCCTACTACAACATTGTGTTGTGGTTAGGCACCATGAGCTTTGGATGATAAAAATAGACAAGAGCTTTGGATGATACAGATTTTTCATACAATCATAAAACTCAGTCATACTCTTGATAGATCTCTAATATTAAACATCTACAGTCTGTAAGTTATCCACATTTAACTGTACATGTTAATATAATGTTTATCAAGTCACTTTAGTAGCAAAACTAAAAAATACCAGTAGACTGTATTTAAAAATAATGCACAGGAACTTGTGACAACTGTGATAAAATGCACTTCAACACAAATTCTTGGTCAAACTTTGACCCTGGAAAACCCCACACTTTGGGGAAAACTAGGCCTAGAATTTTATTCATGAGCAACAATTTTTATCACAGTTACATGAACAAATTATTTTTTATTACTGTACAAAATTTCTCAAAATTTGAGCATAAAGTCTACCTCAAACTTTGTGCCACAGTATGGACTGTATGAATTTCAAAAATTGTGCCATTGTACAGATTGTACGGATTTCAAGTTTTTTTTTCTCTTTCTAAAAATGTGTCACTGCTTGGTGCCTCTATTTTTCTTCTAAAAAACATGCCCAAAACTGTTTTTTTTCTATTCATCCACTTACAATAGTATGGCCTCCTAGGAAATCACACCGAGTCTCTCCTCGAAATGTGGGCTGACTGTGTCGATGTTTGTGCTCATATATGATCCCACGCCTTAAAAAATGTATTACCTTTTGCTGCTGTCATTTTCTTCTCTGTTTCTCATTGAACTATCTTCTAGGAAATCTTGCCTTCTTTCTCTTCTCTCCTCTTGCAACTAAAGTCACCTTGAGAATTGTGCCTCTCCAGGAATTCTCTTTTTGGATGTGTGCAAATGAAGTCTCAAACTTTTATTTATTTACCCATTAGGGTAACTCCTCATGACCTTTCTAATTCCACGGTTGAGATTAAATCTTGATCTCAAGATCCATGGTTGAGATCTAATCTCAAGTTCATTTAAGTTTCCTAAGTGAACTATACACTAAATCTTTTATTTTCAGAAAGTCATTTTTTCTAAATATTATAAAAGCACACTTTATGACTTAAGTCACTTTATAAACATAATAAAGTACATCTCACTTTTAAATCATAGTCACATAAACTTATGTACTTTAATAAATACACATTAATAAAGTCACTTTAGTGACATTAAATGAGACTTCACATCGCTTGAGACCCCTGCACTTAGGCACTTGATGCAGGAGTACCTTTGAGCTACAAAATGTTAACATTGGCTTCCCCTTGGAATAGGGGCAAGAATCCCCCCCAAAAGCTTCTATTATTGTTTGTTAGTTTCTTTTTTACATTGTGATTTCATTTTTGCAAGTTATTATCATCTTTGCCACGATAATGGCATTCTAAGAAACCTTTATCTTGGTAAAAGGAGCATTGTTTTTTCTTGTTTTAGTTGGGTGTTTTTGATGGGTCCATATATTGTTGACATGTGACTATGTGCTATTTATGGGGCACCTAAATGGATTTACATGCTTGGGTTTTAGATCTCATTCTTCTCAAGTGTTATTAATGATTAACTTAACCATGGTAAAATTACATATTAATGACCCATAATTTTTCCAAAGAAACACATCTCTAAATTGAATAAATGAAGCCTTTAAAAATTGTATTTTTTGTTGATGTTTGTGTATTGATGTGCTAGCTTTAATATTTAAACTTGTGAATAAACTAGCAATTAAAACAAATAACAATCACACATCCATATCTATAATACACAAAAGACAATTCTTTTCATTGGAGAAAACCCATTCTGAGACATTGCTCAATACAATGCAAGTATGAACTATTTTCATCATTGCCAATGGATCTCTTGCTTGCATAGACTTCTTATAAAGTTTTAGCAATGATTTTTGGATTGTGATGCTCATATCTCCATTTGGCTTTGTTCAAGATCTCTATTACCTTAGCTCACTTGTGTTATAACAACGTTCTTCAATATTGTTCTCAAGTAGGGTTGGATTCAATTTGTTTGTAGAACACGCGAGGGACACTAGGGAGGGATCAATGTCCTATAATTTGACAAAATTTTCTCTTAATCGACACTTCTTCAAACACATTCACATTAATAGATATTCATCATTAATTGTATGTAGATCAACAACAATAATAGCTCATCAACAAGTATACATGTAGTACACAAGATTTATATGAAAACTCAATATAATATATTGATAAAAACAATAAGAAGGATTACATTAGATTGAGGAGACCCTAATCTCCAATATTTTCCAGCTACAATTGGTAGGAGGATCCAAATCCTTGTTTCTTCATCTCGAACTAAAGGGACGCTCCAACACTCCACTTCTCCAACTAAAGTTGGAAGGGCTCCAACCCTCATTCTCTTTATCAACTACAACTGACATGCAACCTCAACTCCCTTGGTTTTCAAGCTACAACTAGAAGGGATCCGACCCTCTAGGTTTATTAGCTTCAATTGAATGGAGAATTCAACCCCCAAGGACACAAGCTACAACTTATGTATATAAACTTCTCAAACTCAAATACGCTTTCAATATGCTTTAGTCACAATCAATCTCTAATTTACCATAGTTAACATTTTGCAATACTCCGTTCTCAAGAAATCTTCAAATATTACTCAAATCTGCCCTTTACTAAACATGTAACTCTACCAAACTTCTTTGCTTAGTTATGTTAACATATGTCATAAAATCATCCACATAGTCAAATACTTAACATTACTCTGATTTCAGTATTCTATAGTCATAGAAAATCAAAACATATCACATGCACTCATTTCCATGTAACAATAAGCTAAAACACACATGTTAAGAACACATTTGCAGTATAAAATAACTCATGAACAACATACAATACATTCACATTTTGACATGAGAAATTTTGTCAATAACCTTGGAAAACCAGTTGAGAGAAATTTTGTATTATGAGTTGAGAGAAAAATAATACTCAGAATAGCAGTACATTACAACAAAATTTTGACTGTACTTATCTTGGGAAAAGAAGAAACAACATACCCTCAAACTTAGATTGTGACTTAGTCTATAAGAATGTGCCCAACACAACTTATATGACTCAGTATAATTAACACACTAACAACTTTTTGCCTTGGTATTTGTGCCCAAGAATCAACAAGTATAGTACGACCTCTCAACAAAAATATTTTTAGAAATCATTTCTTTGATTTTCGTGCTCCTCTACTGTACATAATAGAAACAAACTGTTGTACGACCTCTCTTTTTCACCTATACGCAATAACAATTAATGTTTCCCCCTTTCTTGGAGTGCATTCTCACTCTCTTGCTTAGAAAATGTGTCCTCATCAATTGTTGTGCGAACAACAATAAATACATCTTTCAACCTTGGAGTGTATGCCCTCACTCCTTGAAAAGCGTGCCCCCTTTCTCTTGCTCCCCCCCACTCTCTTTTTCTAGCTCAAACTCTTTCTCTTTCTCTCTTGAAGTTTATGCCTCTCACACCTCTCTCCAAAACTCTCTTGGAATGGGTTTAAACTCTTCTACTCTTTTTATTAATTGCAAGAATGAATTTGTCTCTTCACCTCCCAAGTGACTATGCTTCTTCTATCCCAAGTGACTCTTCATGTTCCATGGGTGAGAAAAATCACACTTTTGTGAAATAAAATAATTTTCACTTACACTTTAATGAAATACTCACATTCACTTCTACATGCTTAAACACCAAGCAATGTAGAAGACCTTCCTCGCTATA
Source organism: Pseudotsuga menziesii (assembly GCA_001517045.1). NCBI lineage: Eukaryota > Viridiplantae > Streptophyta > Pinopsida > Pinales > Pinaceae > Pseudotsuga > Pseudotsuga menziesii. The sequence continues at coordinate 161,554 of LPNX010567708.1, forward strand.
AATTTCAACATTCCCTCCTAGTGAGGGGGGTACTTTTGGCACCTTCTCCACATGAATCTATCTCCAAGATCTTCACACTGTTCGCTGTAGTAACTCCCTCTGGATCAAAATCCTGCCTCACTACTTGCCCTAGACTTTGACCTAAAAACTCGTGCTAGTTACCCATGCTCTAAGGATTCTCACTACACTCCTGAGCATCAACAATGTTAATTCATGCCAACTAAGTCTCCTGAGAGTATTGGAAGAAGCATCTCACCCATTTTTCGCATTAGAAGACCGAGTCCTAGGAATCACCTCAATGTTTGGAGCATCATACTCTCTCTCTGTATTTGACATCGTCTCTGAATTCAAGATCCCCTTGGACTCACACATAGGTTGACCCATTAACATGTATCTCAAACGCTCCCTGATGCCAAGCCTCTCTTCTGCATAATGGGTATTTTTTCTCTCCGACCATATTAATATAGTTCCATCCAATAACCTAACTTCATATCCTTCATTCACCAGAGCTGAACCTGAGAGAAATTTAGCTTTCAACTCTAGTACATGCATCACTCCTACCACCTCCAAAGAGCCATCCAACTCTAGTTGGAATCTGACACGTCCAACCATCTTTACTGCATGCGTGGTACTAGTTCCACAATCTGCATGATAGTTAGAGTCTGTCTCTAAAATACTGAGGAATATCATCCTCATCCCTGTCATATTACTAGATGCAACTTCCTTCAAGACTTTCATCAAATAATTTGAACAACTGGACTTTTCTCTACTTCCAAGCAAAAACCCATTTTGCAAATCACTTGCAACCCAAGTGCCAAAATCAATACTCAGCTGTATCAACTAGGAAAAATCTTGCTAAGCAACTGCAATACTATCGTCCACTGATACTCAGATCCTCAACTCTGATACCATGTTAAAATATGTCCTAAACTCAACCACAAATATTGTCAAACACTTAACAATACTGTCATTTCAATATTATACATTAAAAAAATCAAAGCATATCACATGCACTCATTCCCATGTAATAGTAAGTTGAAACACACATGTTAAGAACATTTTTGCAACGAAAAATAACTCATGAACAAAAGACAATACATTCACATTTTGATATAGGAAATTTGGTCAATGACCTTGGCAAAAACCCAAAGGGGAAAACTAGTTAAGAGAGAGATTTTGTATTATGAGTTGAGATAAAAATGATACTTAGACCAACAATACATTACGACAAGATTTTTACTGTACTTATCTTGGGAAAGAACCAACAACATACCCTTAAACTTAGACCGTAACTCAGTCTGGAAGAACCTACCCAGTACATCTTGTATGACCCATGATAGTTAGCACACTAACAACTTTTTGCCTCTGTAGTTGTGTCAAAGAATCAACAAGTACAATACCACCTCTCCCAACATAAATATTTTCAGAATTAAGTTCCTTGATTTCTGTTCCTCTTCTCCACTGTACACAACAACAACAAATTTTTGTACGACGTCTCTTTGTCAATTGTACAGAACAACAATTAATGTTTCCCCTTTTCTTTGAGTGTATTCCCACTCTCTTGCTCATAAAATGTGCCCTCTTCAACTGCTGTATTAAAATGAAACCTTCAACCTTGGATTGCATGCCCTCTCTTCTTGGAATGCATGCCTCCTTGAAAATCGTTCCCTCTTTCTCTTGCCACCATTACTCTTTTTCCCAACTCAATCTCTCTCTCTCTCTCTTGAAGCTTGTGTGTCTCACACCCTCTCTCCAAAACTCTCTCTTGGAATGTGTCTAAACTTTCTACCTTTTTTATTAATTGTGAGAAAGACTTTGTCTCTTCAACTCCTAAGTGACTTTTTCTCTTCTTTCTCAAGTGACTCTTCACTTTCCATGGGTGAGACAAATTACATTTTTGTGAAATAAAATAATTTTCATTCACACTTTAATGAAATACTCACGTTCACTTTATAACATTAAAGTAAATGACTAGAAAAGTCACCTAGGTACTTTTTACATGCCTAAACACCAAGCAATGTAGAAGGCCTTCCTCACTATAGAATTCAACAAGTTACACATACAAAACTTCTGAATTCAACAATAAGATCTTCTCAATATCCAACAAGATCTTTGCAATGTCCACACAACATCTGCAAATCAAACTATTATTCTTAGTCCCTCCTCAATGCTTTTTATCTTCTTGAAATTAGTGTTAGGGTTGTCCCAAAATACTAAGCCAAATTTGTCCCTTCAATTAGCCCTAAGCCAAAGGAAACCTGTCAACAATCATATGTCCAAGACCACTTCAAAATCTACAATAGAAGTCCCTAGAACTTGACTGAATATTCCTTGAGGCATACAAACTTATCCTTCATCACTTGCTTTCATTCTTGACTGTCCTTTATTGCCTTAGAGATACCTGCTCCTTTCTTTCCTCTGTTCAACTCGTCTTCCTTAGATCAAATCTATTCCTTAATCCCTTCTCATTTGCACTTTGTTTCAGATCCTTCCTGCTCACACATATTCACCCTCAACTGACGCAAAATTTTTATTTATTTATACCTTTGTATGTTTTTAAACAAAACAGGGCCTACATTACACTTGCAATTTTTGATCTTTTAGTGGATCAAGTTGCTTAGGTTGAATTATACTCTTAATTAAATTTCAGCGTGTCCTTTTATATCTTAAAAATGAGCCGACTTTTTCTCTTGTTATCTTTTCAACATTTGAATTCAACTCCATAATGTGCGATCATTTTATATCCTTTTGCAGACATTTGTTTATGAAATGAGGTGTATTCCCCATGCCATGTGTTCATTTTTATCTTAGCACAATATGTTTGAATTGGAGGATATTCAATCTCATGATTGAAAGCATGAGATTGTCTTTGATCATGGTGTTAGGGTTAGCATGTCCATTTGGTAGCTAAATTCTTTCTTCTTGTATGGAAGTCACTACAGGAATTCCAAATTTTGATAGCTCCCTCATTCTGTTTGTATAGACATAGCTACAAGAATTCCAACTTCCAGTAGCTCAATGATTTACAATAGATTACAAGCATCATATAATTTGTTCATCAAATATGATCATCTTCAACACAATGTTTGACATCAATGGCGTCATGTTTGACATCAACAACAACTCATCTCTAACAATCTCCCCTTTTGGCATTGATGACAACATCAGTAAAACAACTTGTTGGCTCTCCCTAAGAATAAGTTCTCCTCATGATCATATTTGATAAGATATTGTTACTACTCCACCTGACTGTGATTTTCAATACTTCTTGTTTTACCATCTTTTTCTCTCCCCCTTTGACATCAATGGAAAAGGTTAGGAGATCTTTGTTGCTCCCCTTGTCAACTAGTCTTCATCTTCCTTTTTCTTAGTGTTGGTTGATCCCACTATCAAGTGTCTCCAAATGTTTGGATATTCTCTATGGATTTTCTATTTCAAATGTTTTCATTCATCTAGCTTTTTTTCAAACATAATGTCATAGAATGTGACTCTTGAATCATTATGAATTGCTCAAACCATCAAACCATGTTTTTTCATATTCTCAACTAAACAACAGTTCATAACTGAAATTGGTTTGTAATGCCAACTACTATCAAGGATATGGTCAATTATGTCATCACAATGCTTTCAAATAGTCATGCTGCTGTAGGTAGTTAGTTTGACCTCGAATTCGAAGATTCTATTGTTTCTATCAATGTTCCCTTTTTTAGTCAAGTTTGTTGCTCTTGTATATGCTACACTACTAAAGCTGCTAAAAACCTTGTTGGAAAGATTTGAATACACTTTGTTTGAATTGACTCTTCCTTGATCTTTACTAACTCCCCTAACAATGAGTCCCCCCCTTAAAATCATATTTATTCTCTTGTATACTTCAAGGAGTTGGCGAAAAATAGTTTCTAGTTAAACATTACACCCAATCAAGATGTGAAAATATGGTAAGCTATTTGCTACTTGTACTTCTTCTTGTTGATGTTGCTTCCCCTATCAAAGACACCTTCCATTTTTACACATTCTGTTTCTAGCTTTGATGATTAAATGCTTAATATTTGTTTTTGTAATTTTTGTTTTGAACATTTTGATAGCTATTGCAAGGTGTGTTCTTTGATGGAAATGAACCACTTTTGGTTTTCCTTAAATCACTTCAAACAAAATTCTCTAGTTACTAATAACAAGCACTCTTAGTTGAGAGGATACAGTTAGCTCAGGTACTATCTTTATGTTATGGTCTTGTGCAACATTTAAACCATCTTATGATCTCAAGTTAACATGATACTTCATGTCACTTTCACAGTCAAGTCTCTTTTTGTCCTTTTAGTCCCTTAAAGATTGTTCAAAAATGATCCAAGGATCAACCCAATCCGATCACAATCCTTCTAAGAGATCGATCATAGTCTTTACAACTCTTACAAACATTTTGTGTCAATTTCTTTTAATATAAAATTTTAACAATATTCAAAAGTGATTTACATCAGTCTAGACCACTTCAATATTGGTCCTTGAACTCCCATTTTCTGCCTCACAGAGCTGTAACTACTACTCATCAAGTATGTTGTAACCATCCTTTTATAAACTTCAACACTTTTCTTCCCCAAATCAACAATATTATCCTTTCAAGGTATGCAATGATGCCTTAATTAATGACTTTTCCAACCTCTGCAACAATGATATCATAAATTTTGTATAAGATCTACATCATTAAGTTTGGCCCTATATGTATCATGATTTTTTACCATGTCATCAACAAATATCTTCTTTTAAACTTAATTAATCTCTACATGATCTACATTTACATCTCTCCAATAATATTGGGTTTGTGGCAAGATCTGCCCTGAGGTATTCACAACATATAATTGACACTTTCACAACAACTTCACAAGATTTGCATTGAAATTTTACAAAGCATGCATTGATGATTGATAATTTCTAACTCTACCATCATACTTCTTTAAGGTTTTCCATCATATCTTCAATATTTGCATAAGGGACTCCACAAACTTAGTCTAGGATTATCTTCACTCAATCTTTGTATGATGCCTTCAATGCTTCAATACTTAGGCTATGAAGCTCACGAGTCAAGCCATCTCAACCCTAGCGCTAGTTACTATAGGCCCCATTTATCTAAAGTAAGGAAGACTTTGATTCTACTGTCATAGTTTGAGGCTTCACGAGTACTCAACAATCCATTATATTCTTCATAATGCAATTTGTGACAATCTTTATTTTCATGAGAGATTTTCTCCAAGCATCCCTCTGATGAGTTTATCTCAATACAACCTTGTAATAGATATTTAATTGTTTGGAATATTCTTCAAAAATGTGCCAAGAAGATCCATGACGAGAGTGTTTAGACTGATTCTTCAAAGACACTCCTCAAACTATTTTATATAACATCCCTTGATGTGTGCAAAATTATAGTCCTTCACTTGATTCATATGGTATCTCTTTCATCATTGGATGTTGCTACATTCAAGGTCCATCGTCTTGATGTATAACTTGCCTTAACTTCCCTTCAATACAATTGCTTCAGATTTGATAAGAGATCCCCATTCCTTCATTCTAGTCTTTATCAATGAGGTTCACAAATGTCCTTAATTTTTCATCAAATGCTAGCTCATCCAATATAGGAGATCCATTATCTTGGATCAGTCCCGAACCTGTTAACAACATCTTTCGAGCTTCCTTGTGCATACATGTATCAACTCTATCTCTTAAGTTCTATGACTACAAAAAGTTTTGTGAGATCTGCTTTATGATAAGTTCTAGAGACCAAGGCCATTGCCAACCCTTTGGATTAATTCTTCAGATATTTATATGGGAACATTCAATTCTTCTCATCACCTTATTTAGTACAATGTAAGTTACATTCTAATTCATCAGTTCAAATTCCATTATTCTCTTCTTCATTATGATCACTCTTAGATGCAAGTTATTCATCATTTCTGTTAGCTAGTATGTCATCATTAGCATTGGATTCATCATCATTGTTTTGAACAATAGTGCATTATGCTTTAGTTGGTGCAACATAGGCCTTTTCATTTACTTGATCAACTTCATAAGCAATATCCTTAATATCACATTCCTTCTTAAGTGATTCTTCTAGAATCCTGTTCTCATTGTTTTGAGCAATTTGATCCTCATGTTCTTTAAAGTTTTATCCATCAGATTTCCTTCTCCATACCTTTGTGTGTCTCTTCTCATATTTTAATGGAGTATTTTATATACTACTTTGCTGAGTAGTTACCCATAGTTTATAGTCACAATCCTTATGGCCATAATTGTGACACTTGAATCATTTTATGATAGATTTCATCAATGAACCATTCCTTTTGTTGACAATCTTGGGAGATACATATTTACTTTTTCTAGTCTTACAATCATTTCTACTTGTCCCATAACTATTTCCTATATGAGCATATTTACAATCTTTATAATATTTTGTTGATGGTTGTTTTTCCCTTCATATTTCTTTCTCCAATTTTTTGTACACTTTTCCTAAGTGCCCATGCTTATGACAGTTGTAGTACTCAACATTTTGAAATGATTTCCTTCTGATTTGTTTATTTATTTTATAGGTTTTGTAGTTCATTTCCTTGAGAGAAAACTTAGATCAAGAGTAGCAATAACCAAAGAGCATACCTTGATATCTAGGAGGGGCAGTCCTTGATTTCTGTTTTGCATCTTTTGAAACATTTCGAGCTTTTCTTCAGCCTTTTCTGATGAGTTTATCTCAATGGCTCACTGAGATCAAATTCAATCAAAGTCTCATATATTCATTCAGACATTTACTTCATTATCATATCACCAATAACCTATATCTTTAATCAATAATCAAGTTAAACACATAATCATCAACACATTGCACAAGAGATGCAAAATATAATATTTGTAATCTTTTTGTATTTCAAATGGCTGCAACCGTGAGGCAATTCAACACCTACTGAAACAAAAGAGGACCAAATCCTTTTCTATGACCATGCCTAGTTTTTCTTAGATCCTACTAAGAAATATGGATACAAGACCCTGCTTGTATTTACAAGTACACTTCATTACAAGACCCTGCTTGTATTTACAAGTACACTTCATTACAAGACCCTGCTTGCAAATTATATGTACATATACATTACATCCCATCAATTTCACATCATTACATCAATCATTCATTATCACATCAACACCTTCATCATCAACATTCTGTCAAGCAAACTGTGACCTCAACACAACAAAAACATGTCATTCTGTCCATGCAAATTTGACTGCCCTAGATCATCAGATCTTCATTAAGCATAGTTTGACATATCACAATTGTATCCATTTCTGCCCATCAAGATGCTGCCCTAATTATCATTCTTCTTGTATGCAATATCAACATTTTGTTCATCATTTGTAGCCCCAAAAACATCTTCATCAAGTTATCATTCTGTCCATCAAATGTATAGGATCTCATCATTTGATTACAATATCCACAAAGTGTTCATCAATGGACTGTCCATGTCTTTTCCAGCACAAAACTATCCAACATCCTCACCATGTCTTACCCATGCATCATATCATCAAAATGTTGAACATCATGTCCTGAGTACATCACATCAAAAGGTTGTTCAAGCTATCATGTGTCCCATCAGAGTTCAAGGACTGTCAGTTCAAGTCATTAAATACTGGTTATTGTGAATCTCTGTCATGTCCAAGATGGCTTCAATGAGGATTGCCACCTCAAGTCAATATACCATTTCTTGCACTATTTATTCTTCTACATAAATTATTACTGTGGTTGATATATCAAAACTATTTATTATCAAGCCCAGTAATTAAAACTTCATGAATCACATAGACTTAAGCTTGCTCCAAAATCTAGATGCCTCCAACCCAAGTCAATGGCAGCTTACAGTTATAAGAGTGTCTATTATCTCCAACAAAGCAGGATCATTTATGAGATATTTATAAGAGTGTCTACTATCTCCAACTGAGCAGGATCATTTATGAGATATATCTCCTGTAGGAAACTATGCTGTAGATGATCAGAGGCTTCCTTCAAATTAGATTTGAGCTTAACATTTGAGATCTTCAATTGCCAACAAGTGAGAAACTCGAGATTAAGTATTCATTCTTGCTTGACTGAGGTTCAGAGATCAACTTCTGTGGCTGCCTCAGTCTATGTTTTTAAGCTTGCTACCTCAGAATTGTTGACATACTTGAAAATCAGAGTAGCTAAGTTACCACCGAAAATACACCTCCACACCTCCACACTTCCACTAAAAACAACAGTAACATTTCTGACTACAGATTCCTCATTTCATCACTTGTACCCGAAAATATCGGACCAAAAACAAAAATCAGAGCTAAAAATCAGACCCAAAAAATATTGTCTGTTGCTACATTAGTGCTCCAATAAACCCTCGAAATTTCTCAGTATGCTGATGTTTTTTCACCCAAAATTCAAAGAGGATCTCCACTGGATGCACTCCATGAATTTCATCCTCTTGAGTATTTATTGTGGCAGTTTTGTCTCTTCCTAAATTTACATCGCTAAAACTATCATAGGAATTTGAAGAAAGGTAAATTTCATCATACAAAAGTGATATAGGAGCATCGTGGCATGCCAACAATGTGATGAGGTTGTCACATTCCGTGCATATTTTTGGTGGTTTGATGAGTCATAGTTTTTTAGCGGTGGTAGGAATGATGTCAGATCATGACTCCCTGTGTGGAGATCAAGCCACAAGCTGTTTGTTGTGATAGGGATGTTTTCATCATGCTTTGTAGTTGTTTTTTTTCGGTTGCAGGACCACTCGGGGTGGGAGTAATAGTTTAGCTTAAATAGGTCGAATAGAGAAGTAGAGGGGGTTATGCTCTTCAACATTAGAATTCTGAATTTGTATAGAAAAGGATAGACCTGCGTCTGGTTCCGCTTGTAAATATTTTGAATAGAATGAAGAAGAGGGTCGAGCTGTGTGTTTATGTGTTTGCTTAATAGGAAGAGTAGCTGTGTGTTTGCAATGTTATTAGCCTCTATGTATTTACTATTTGAACTATGAATCTGTGAAGAGCCGATTTCAACATTTTCCTGAACATTTGTGTATTTCTGTGAAATTATTGATTCAAGTGTTAAATTGTTACTTGAATAGATGAAATAGGTTGTAGATGCATGCATATAAGTGTTAGGCTAATGAACATTGAGGATTGTAGGCTAGATTGATTGATTCTCTGATCAATCAGTGCAGAACATAGAATTTCTACCATTAACAAGTTTTTTGCAGAGAATGAATGACGGGGATTGAGTCCACAGACGAAGATTTGACGATCCAGGTGAGATCCACAATGGAAGTTACGAGGGTGGTAATGGATCCACAAAGATCTGTGAGATCCACACCAAAGAGTAGATCGATAGTCGCAGAGAAGGCTGCAAAGATCTGACAGTTGTAAAAGTTGCAGAGGCAAAGTTGCAGAAGGGAAGTTGTGGGGGAGCAACTTTGGAAAGTTGACATCCCACATCCCGCAACCCACATGCAAAAAATCTGTTGTGGAAAGGCCTGTTGCGGAAGAATAATTGTGGGGAGGTAATTTTAGTGCAGAGTTTGGACAAGGGATAAATTTGGTAATCCTGGTAAGTGTAGGAGCCACCAGATCCTGGAGGTGCTGGTTGGGTTGGATGTGGTTTATCCTGCCTGCACCAATTTTGGTATCAGAGAAAGGAGAAGCTTGTGTGAGAGATAAGTGTACCAGTAGAATCCTGACCAATATTACCAAAAGACCAAGTACAGAGAAGGGGCTTGGTGAGGTAGGTTGTAGCAGTGTTAAAGAGAACTGTTATTGAAGAGGATTAGTTCAAGAGGATGGTTGCACGCATAGGCAGAGCAAGAGGTTGTGACAGAGGTTGACCAACGGTGAATGCAGAAGTTATGTAGGAAATGAGGGAGCTACGAGCACACTTGGAAGCCATGGAGACAGACAGATGAAGAGACCCAGAAGCAAGGGATGTAAGTGAACCTGAGGTGAAGAGCAAAGAGAAGAAGCTGCATCTATGCAGGAAACACCAGAGCTATGGTATTTCAGATCGATTCTAGGAGAAAATTCAAGGCTGAAACCTGAGTTGTCTACCTATGATGGAAGTATTATTACTAAGCATCTCATTAAATGGATTAGTGAGCTGGATAAGTACTTTGAGTACGGTGAGATTGCAGAAGACAAGAGAGTCAGATTAGTTGTGACAAGGTTGAAAGGGCATCCATCCTTGTGGCGGGATAGTGTGCAAGCAGAAAGAAGGAGGAAGAATAAGTCATTGATAAAGAGCTGAGATAGGATGGTAGCAAAGATGAGGGATAATTTCTTTCCCAAATATTACCAGTTAATTCTGTATAGACATGTACAAAACCTTAGACAAAGATTGTTAAGAGTGAGAGAGTACACCGAAGAGTTCTACAAAGTAAACCTAAGGGCAAGATATGTGGAAGAGTTAGCATAAAAGGCTGCTATATATGTCAATGGTCTAAGTATGGATATCCAAGAAGAGTTCAGTATGATATCACCTAGAACAATGGAGGAGGTGTATCAATGTGCCTTGAGGGAAGAATAAAAGATAGAAAGGAAGCAGAGCTTCAACAGAGGTCTAGATTCAACTAGAGGAAGAGGACAAATAGCTGGAATAGGAATATTTGGAGCATAGAGGGGAGATTCCAGTAACTCTAACTAGTAAGAGCAGCATGGTAGAGGAGGTGAATCTAGCAGAAGAGGACCTTACCAAGGAAGTAGAGGTAGAGAAAGAGGAAGAGGAACTATCTATAGGTGCTACAAATGTAACCAGTTGGGGCATAAATCATTTGAATGTCCAGGGAAGGAAGACGTAGGACATAGAGGAGCCTATGTAGCTAAGAATGAGCAGCAACAAGAATATTCGACAGTGGAAAAAGTTTTTCCAGAGACATGAGAGTCTTTGGTGATGAATACATTCTTGTTGAAGCCCGAGAAGGAGCAAGCATAGCCTGCTCAAAGAAAATCTTTATTCAGGACCACGTGTAAAGTCCAAGGGAAGTGTTGTAAGATGGTGATTGATGATGGGAGCATAGACAATATTGTTTCCACATAGATGATGGATAAGCTGATTTTAAAGAGGACCAAGCATCTTGTTCCATACAAAGTATCTTGGTTACATAAAGGACATCAAATCCTGGTAAGTGAATAGTGTGAAGTTGATTTCCAAATAGGTCCATATAAGGACAAGATTCTGTGTGATGTTATGCCCATGGATGTTTGTCATATACTGTTAGGAAGACCATGGCAATTTGATAAGAAAGTGATTCATGATGGTAGAAGTAACTGTCATAGTTTTGAGCAGAATGGGATAAGACATGTGACTTCACCCTTTACAAGAAGGTGGTACAGCAGAATAGTCAGCATGTGGTACTTCACCCTAGACATTATTTGATGCCTAGAGAATTTGTGTTATATTTAGATAACCATGCATTGCACTGCATTATGCGGAAACCTAATTTGAACCTGAAACATGTCAAGTGGGTTGAGTTCTTATAGAGCTTCACCTTTATGTTGAAACACATAAGTGGACAGTCAAACAGAGTAGCTGATTCCTTAAGTAGGAGACTGTTGATTGTGTAAGAGAATCAGATCCAAGTCTTGGGATTTGAGCATTTAAGGGATTTGTATGAAACTGACATTGTTTTCCAGGAGGCTTACAGGGCTTGTAAGAGTCCAGTGGAGGTGGAAAAAGAGCCATGGATGGAGTATATGCTACAAGATGGTTTACTCTTTAGAAATAATAGACTATGTATGCCAAAGTGTTCCATGAGAGAGAACTTGATACATGAAAAACACAATGGAGGTATGGCAGGTCACTTTGGAAGTGATAAAACCTTTGGACAATTAGGTCATTTCTATTTTTGGCTAAGGATGAGGTTTGAAGTTGAGAAGTTAGTAAGAAAATGCAGAGTATGCCAACATGCTAAAGGAAGAATCCAAAACACAGGGTTGTATACACCATTGCCTATTCCAACTAGGCCTTGGGATTATGTAAATATGGATTTCATTCTGGGTGTACCAAAAACTCATAAGGGACATGATTCTATCTTCATAGTTGTTGGTAGATTCACTAAGATGGCACATTTCATTCAGTTCTACAAGACTAGTGATACTACACACATTGCTAACTTGTTTTTCATTGAAGTTGTGAAGCTACATCGTTTACCTAGAAGCATTGTATTAGACAGAGATGTGAAGTTCACAGGGCATTTTTGGAGGACCTTGTGGAAGAAGTTGGGTACTAGACTAAACTTCAGTTCAACATATCACCCACAGTTTGATGGACAGACAGAGGTAGTTAATAGGATTCTGGGGAACATGTTGAAAAGTTTGATTGGAGAGAGTCCTAAGCAGTGGGACAAAGTGTTAGCTCAATATGAGTTTTCCTATAATGATTCACCAAACATAAGTACAAGGATTATTCCATTTCAAATTCTGCATGGAATGCATTTAAGAGGAGCGTGTGAACTTCGTGACTTAGGTCAATTGGAGAAAAGGAGTGCTGATGGAGAAGAGTTTGCAACGAGGATCAGTGAACTACAAGAGTAAGTGAAATCAAGGTTACAACAAAGTAACACCAGTTACAAGGCCATAGCAGATTCCAAAAGGAGAGAGAAGAACTATGAAGTAGGAGATTTGGTATTAGCATATCTAAAGAGGGACATATTTCCAAAGAGAGAGTATAACAAGTTGAAGATGAAGAATATTGGACCCTGCAGGATACTTAGAAAATTCTCAGCAAATGCTTATGAGTTAGAGATGCCTACAGAAGTGGGTATTTCACCAATCTTTAATGTTGCAGATCTGCAGGTGACACTAGAACCTTTGTAGAAGGTGAAGATCCTACTGAATACCTACAATGGGTGGGGCAGATGCTTGTAACACAACCATTGGAAGTTGAGGCCATTCTAGACACTAAAGTGGTAAAGAGTATAAGGAAGAAGGACTATCTTGAGTATTTGGTCAAATGGAAGAAGCGACCAACATAGGATTCTACTTGGATGAGCGCTGTAGAGTTGGAAGCCAAGGGTTTAACTGTAGCTGATCTAATGAATATGGGTTCATAATTTTTACCCTTACGAGTCTGATGCAGGAGCATCATGGCATGACAACAATGTGATCAGTTAGTCACATGTTGTGGCATATTTTTAGTGGTTTGATGAGTCATAGTTTATTAGCAATGGTAGGAATGATGGCGGATCATGACTCCCTGTGTGGAGATCAAGCCGCAAGCTGTTTGTTGTGATAGTGACGTTTTCATCATGCTTTGTAGTTGTTTTTTTTCGGTAGCAGGACCACTTGAGGTGGGAGTAACAATTTAGCTTAAATAGGCTGATTAGAGAAGTAGAGGGGGTTCTGATCTTCAACATTAGAATCCTGAATTTGTAGAGAAAAGGACAGACCTGTGTCTGGTTCCGCTTGTAAATATTTTGAATAGAATGAAGAAGAGGGCCGAGCTGTGTGTTTTCTTAATAGGAAGAGTAGCTGTGTGTTTGCAATGTTATTAGCCTCTATGCATTTACTGTTTGAACTGTGAATCCGTGAAGAGCTGACTTTAGCGGTTTCCTAAACATTTGTGTATTTCTGTGAAATTATTGATTCAAGTGTTAAATTGTTTCTTGAATAGATGAAATAGGTTGTAGATGCATGCATAAAAGTGTTGGGCTAATGAATCTTGAGGATTGCAGGCTGGATTGATTGAGTCTTTGATCAATCGACGCGGAACGCATACTGTCTACCCTTAACAAGTTTTTTACAGAGAATGAACGATGGGGATTGAGTCCACAAACAAATATCTGATGGTTTAGCAGAGATCCACAATGAAATTTACGAGGGTGATAACAAATCCACAAAGATTAGTGAGATCCACACCAAAGAGTAGATCGGTGATTACGGAGGAGGCCGCAAAGATCTGATGGTCGTAAAATTTGTGGAAGGGAAGTTGCGTGGGGGAAAATTTGGAAAGTTGACATCCCACATCCCACATGTAGAAACTTTGTTGCGGACACAAAGTTGCGAAAAGGTCTGTTGTGAAACAGTGTTGCGGAAACCTTGCTGCGGAAGCAGAATTGTGGGGAGGTAATTTTAGCATAGAATTTGGCCGAGGGCTAAATTTGGTAATCCTGCTAAGTGTAGGAGCCGCCAGATCCTGGAGGTGTTGGTTGGGTTGGCTGTGGTTGATCCCTCCTGCACCAAAAAGGTTAAGTGTGCCAAAATATTAGTTGAAAAAAGTATTTTCTTACATTGACATAATTAAAGGAAACATGCATACATTCCAACCCAACATGTGTTTCAGAAGAGGGCCAACCATAGCATCAGAACATTACAAATAAGTTAAGAGTCATTTGAAGAGACTAAAATTCCCACTTGTAAGATCCCAATGATATAAAGGGCATGAAGAATATGCATTTGATGGATAGGATTTTTAACATAGAGATTCACAAGGCCTTAGCAATTCATCGTGAATGATTTTTAAAAATTGGGAGAAGATAAATCATAATTCAAAACAAAATTGAAGAAGTAATTAGAAGTATAAAGGATAAAGTGGTTATAAAAATTCAACAGATGTTGACATAGATTGATGAAGATTCCTTGTTCACTTGGAAAAATGTAAGGAAAACTTCTATGAGCTAGATTGTTTCAACAATTGTACACTTTCTTATCAAATTGATGATAGACGTTCTTCTGAAAAGATTTAAAATGACATAATATAATAAATTGTCTAATGATGAATAAGAGGGATTGCTTCCAAATCTCATCTCATGAGGGCATTCCACCCCGACCGAACATGGCTTGCAATGACAATATATCTTGAGTAATGAAGACAATGCCAATTCTTAGGTAGACTCATAAGTTTTCCCCATTTTGATTTGTAGTTGGATATGATTGGTACCAAAATTTTTAGCTTAACACAAAAAAAAATATTGTTTCAATTTTTATTTAGCTTTGTCATATTGGTTCCCATTTTGTATCTATAATGGAAGCAAAGAATATATATTTTGTACTCTCTTCACTATTGTTATAATGTTTCTTAAGAAAAAAATAGATATTAAACTTAGAAATAGATAGAAAACAAATTAGCATTGGTATGCCTATGAATTTATGACGATTCTTAATTAAGAGTGATTTTGGAAAAAATGAAGTTTAGGTTCCTAATTTTATTAAGGCCCAAGTATCTTTATAAATGAATACCAATCAATCAATCAATAAATATATAAAATGTTTTAAAAAATAGTTTGTTGTGATACAATTTTTATTGTAGTCCACAAGTAAAATGGGAATACAATACTTTCTTTTGTTTTTATTCTCCAGATCTAATTACCATTGAAATTGTACTATTTATTTTTGCATTCAATTGAAAGCATTTTTAATAACAAAGTCTAAAATTTGACCTGCATGGGTGTGGCTTATTGGCGATTCGCTTGATATGTTGTAAAGAAGGTTGTGAGTTCAAATCACACCCAGGATTACCCATGTCCCATGATTGCAGGGTGTTGTGGGGCACCTAGTGGTATAGTGGCAGCGGGAATGGATCCTTAGAATCCGTGTCACACGAGTACCAGCAGAGTCCCCAGTTGTCGATTCCCCTAGTATAAAATAATAATAATAACAAAGTCTAAAATTTAGAAAAAACAACTTTATGAAAGACCAAACCATTTAATATCATATAACATATCAATATACTTGGTATTGAGCATGTTTTCCAAGTAAATCCACTAGTATAATTGTTATTAGAGACCACAACCACTTAAAATACCAAACCATTTAATATCATAGCATTTCAAAATTACTTGGGAAATATTACCAGCCACATTGGGCATGTTTATTTATTTTTGAGTAAAGCCACTACTAAGGGAGAAAATCCAAACTAAGCTTGAATATATAGATAGAAGGGATTGAATATACAATGTAGACATTAAGCATAGTATGAGAGAGGGTGAAGGAAGACCATTCTTAATATATTAGTGAGTAACTTAATTATATAGTTTAGAATATTTCCAATTCATAGTTAAAAAGAAGATAAAACTATTTATTTTAATTATGGCTTTGGTATTAAATTGATTTGAATTATACTCTAACCAATATATACTTTTATTTTAATTTTAAATTTTAAATTTATAAAAATCTTATAGCTGCTATTATTAATTGATTGAGCAGCTATTATTATTATTTTAAATTCACTAAAAGCTATAATATAAATAATAGCTGCTCAATCAATTAAAAGCTATTATTAATTTTAAATTTGAATTTGTAAGCTATTATTAATATAGTGTCACTAAAAGCTTGGTTTATGGATATAGAGTCATTAAAATCTTATGTTATTATGGATAAGCTCTAAAAATTAGGGCTTGTTCTCCAAAGATTTTCTTTTTTTTTTTGCAAAAACCTCATTTTTTTCCCATCTCCTTCAATTTTTTTTTAATTGTCATCTAAATATACTTGATAAATTAAATCATTTCATATGAGTACAAAATTTGTATATGAAATAAGGGATTTCCTTTGTACTAAATAATTAACATAAAAACTTACAAAAACTTTATTTTTTCAATCTCTTTTAAAAACTTTTAATCTTCATTTAAATGTACTTAATAAATTGAATCTTTACATGTTTACATATAACTACAAAATCTACCTACGAAATAAAGTATTTATTATAAACGAAATGATTTAAATGATTTAAATAATATATAATTTACTATATACCAACCTTAAAAAATAACATATTCTTAACCATTACATTTTTTTAAGATATATAACTTCAAACTTTCTTATTTTAGAATAAACAATGTGATAAATAAATCCATACATAGTAATATGTAGTATATTATTGAACTCTTTCTTTGTCTTGAAAGGGAGAATATTAAAAGTTATTTTGAATGTAAAAAATATATATTAAAATGATTTTCTTTAATTTTATGAAATAATAAAAGGTAGATCTTTATATATATAATAAAAAATATTAAAAGTTATTTTATCTTTTAAAAATATATAATAAATTTTTTTTTTTTAATTTTGTAGAATAATAAGATGTATTAAAAAAATATATGATAAATTGATGGTAAAGAGTTTAAAATTTTCTTTTGTGGAGTATTCCTTCACACACCAACCACTAAAGACTTCATATGCTGCTGAGCATTTCTACCACCACTCACCTCTCAAGGACCTTTGAAGTGAATTTTCATAAATGTTCAAAATTTTCTTGAGTGTAACAAGAAGTTTAACACAAAGCAATTTTGTCTCATCTAATGTGGAACGGCTAGTTCAAGAATAGCAATTTTGTTTTATGTGCCTATCTATTCAAGAAAAACAATTTTGTTTTAAGTGCGGTCTATGCAATCATCTCCTATGGAACGGCTACTTCAAGAAAAGCATCATTGCAATCTATTAGGGTTGGTGAAATCGAGGAAAACGCAAGTTTATTTACCTGCGTTTTGAAAAGAAACTATCCTATCCGTTGAAGGAAATCATAGTGGGAGCAATATATATCTCAAATGGTAGTGGGAGCCATTTGTATCTCAAATCTTTCACAGGTTAAAGCCCTTCATGTTTCTCTCTGGTTGTGTATTGGAAGCCCTTCATGTTTCTCTCTGGTTGGATGGGTGTTTGTGTTTGAGTCAGTCTCTATGCGGGGCTTAATGTCCAGAGAAAATGGATTTGTATTTTTACTTTGCTATGCCATGAAGATTTCGATCTTTGATGGACACAATGGAGCTGCTCAATCAATGTGTGTTAAAGATAGTGTATGTATTCTGGGGTCTTTTCTGTTCTTCTCTGCCCTGGCCATTAATATAAATTCATTTATATTTGATAGGTTCTGTTTTCGATCTCAATTTAATCTTCGGTCGTTCTTCTCATTTTAGCAGCTGCCAATTGGAGAGTGTTTTGTTAGGATGTAAGGAATATATATATTTTTTACATACAGCATAGCAGGGCGGTTGCTGAATATATCTTGCAGGTATGTTTGTACTTTGTATCAATCTCTGTCTTATGATCTGTTCAACTCTTCTCTCCATTGTTTAAGGTGTTGTCAATTATTGTTATTGTTACCAGGGTTGGAATTTCATTTCATCTCTACCATTGATTATTGAATTATTATTATTAAGACTTTTGAGCTTCTATTTACTCAGTCACATAAAGTTTTATTAAAAACAAAGTTACCCTCTCTTCAACCACTTCCTTCAACCATAAGGGTAGAATTTTTTCATTAATAACTTTTTATTAAAAATTGCAATAAAAAAATTATTTTTTATTATATAGATAAAAAAAATCTAACAAAATCACTTACCAAATATAACACAAATAGTAAATGACACCCACCAATAATATGCAATATGTAATTTGGGTTTAGGAACCACTTTCAAAGTTCAGCCTTTAGAAAAATTAAGAAAAAATTAAAGAAGGCTTATAGAAATCTCAAAAATACATTTTAGAAAATTACTTGCTTGTTTGGTCTCACGTTCTCCCAAAATATTTAGAAGTATTTGACAGCAAAACTTCCTCAAATTCCAACACTGATTGTTACTTTCCATTGGCGCTACTCCAATTCTTTCTTCTAGTATTGGAATTTGAGGACTTTTTGCCCGTCACATACTTCTAAATATTTTGGAGAAAGGCACATCAAATAGACAAGGGTGAGTGCAAGATAATGAGGGTCACTTTTGGTGCGTTAGATGCAATAGAAAGCTGAAAAACCCCTCAACTTACTTTGATCTTTTGAGATACTTATATAAAATATCTTTCTTTGAGTAAAAAATATGAAATGTAGGAAGTTGAATCAAGTTTGTGAATATGTACGTTTTGTATGTATTGAAAATTTTTATAACTATGTCAAGTTTCACTTTTTATTTTTCAGGGAAATGACAAGGCATATGTTTTTGTGGGTGTAGCCTTTGAGGGCCTAAATGATGGTTTCGAGCTACAAAAATTGATAGGTATGTAGAGAACATACCGCACTAGTGCTACATTATTTTTCAAAAACAAAATTAGTTATTTTTATTTATTTTTATAATTATCTAAGTGATGATTCCTAAAAAAATGCTACGTCTTTTGTGGGTGCATCCTTTGAAGGTCTTAATGCACAATAAACTAGAAATGGACATTTTATAAAATGTATAGGTGAGTGTTTTCTAGTGCACCATACAATTTTTTGTTTAAATGATCAAGAGTTGAAAAAGTTATGGAAAAAACACTAACAATGTGTTTTTTGAGTTCAGGAGTTAGGACAATAGAAATTAAAAAAAAATAGAAAAATATAATATTTTGAAATAAAAATTACAGATCTAGAATTTGCATAAAAAATGACATTTGTGTTTAATATTTAATAAAAAATGGTTTAATGAGTGGTTAAACACGGGCTTTTTCGAAACTAGAATAAATGCTTTAGTGCATATTTTCAAGGTCTTAATGTAATGGTGATGGATTGGATTTTTTATAGTGTGTAGAGGTGAGTGTTTAGTAGTGCGACATATAATGTTTTATAAAATGGTTGAGAAAAGAAAAAGTTATGGCATAAACATGATCAATTTTCTAAAAATCCAGTTGCATCTAAAAAGTCCACAAACTTCGTGCACTCACCTACAAACAATTTTTGAAAACGGATTTTTGACCTTTAGCGATTTTTATAAGGCGTCATTAATTTTTTTTGTTAGTTTTTTGAGAGGATGAACTTTGAAACCGGTTCTCAAACCCAAATTTTAATTGCACGTAATATGGATGCTAGTGGGTGTATATTGCATAATGTTGGTGGGTGTCAATTATTGGTTTGTGTTATTTTTGGTAAGTAATTTTGTTAAATTTTTGTTAAGTATATAATAAAAACTAACTTCTTCATTGCTTAATTTCTTTAATAAAAAATTGTTCCCAAACCCAAATTTTAATTGCACTTAATATGGATGCTAGTGGGTGTATATTGCATAATGTTGGTGGGTGTTAATTATTGGTTTGTGTTATTTTTGGTAAGTAATTTTGTTAGATTTTTGTTAAGTATACAATATAAACTAACTTCTTTCATTGCTTAAATTCTTCAATAAAAAAATGCTAATTAAAGAATTCTACCCTCGTGGTTGAAGGATAACTCTTTTAATGAAACATTATGTGGAGGATAAATTTACTTTCAAGGGTAGAGATGAAATCAAATTCCAACCTTGCTTTTGTCCCATTGAAGTACTATGTCATTAATCCCTAAATCCTAAGACCCTCCCGCCTATCGGATCAGGATTTTTGTTGTCATCGTCATTGTGGACATGTATCCTCTTGCTAGCAAACACCCCATCTAGGGAATATAATAGTTCATAGTCAAATTACATTATTTTTTTAAATTTTTGAAAGACATTTTGTATATATATATTTTTTATATTTTTGAAAGACCTTTAGCAATTTCTATAAGGCATCATTAATTTTTTTTGTTAGTTTTTTGGGAGGCTGAACTTTGAAACCGGTCCCCAAACCAAAATTTTAATTGCACGTAATATGGATGCTAGTGGGTCTATATTGTATAATGTTGGTGGGTGTCAATTATTCGTTTATGTTATTTTTGGTAATTAATTTTGTTAGATTTTTGTTAAATATATAATAAAAACTAACTTCTTCATTGCTTAAATTCTTTACAAATTTTAATTGCAGGTAATATGGATGCTAGTGGGTGTATATTGCATAATGTTGGTGGGTGTCAATTATTGGTTTGTGTTATTTTTGGTAAGTAATTTTGTTATATTTTTGTTAAGTATATAATAAAAACTAACTTCTTTAATAAAAAATTGTTTCCAAACCCAAATTTTAATTGCACGTAATATGGATGCTAGTGGGTGTATATTGCGTAATGTTGGTGGGTGTCAATTATTGGTTTGTGTTATTTTTGGTAAGTAATTTTGTTAGATTTTTGTTAAGTATATAATAAAAACTAACTTCTTCATTGCTTAAATTTTTTAATAAAAAAATGTTCATTAAATAATTCTACCCTCGTGGTTGGTCGGATAACTCTTTTAATGAAACATTATATGAAGAATAAATTTACTTTGAAGGGTAGAGATGAAATGAAATTCCAACCTTACTTTTGTCCCATCGAAGTACTATGTCATTAATCCCTAAATCCTGAGACCCTCCCACCTATCACATAGGGATTTGTGTTGTCACCGTCATTATGGACATGTATCCTCTTGTTAGAAAACACCCCATCTAGGGAATATAATAATAGTTCATAAGCAAATTACATTAATTTTTCAAAGACATTTTTTATACTTTTGAAAGCCCTTTAGCGATTTCTATAAGGTGTCATTAATTTTTTTTGTTAGATTTTTCAGAGGCTGAACTTTGAAACTGGTTCCCAAACCCAAATATTAATTGCACATAATATGGATACTAGTGGGTGTATATTGCATAATGTTGATGGGTGTCAATTATTGGTTTGTGTTATTTTTGGTAAGTATTTTTGTTAGATTTTTATTAAGTATATAATAAAAACTAACTTCTTCATTGCTTAAATTCTTTGATAAAAAATTGTTAATTAAGGAATTCTACCCTTGTGGTTGAAGGATAACTCTTTTAATGAAACATTATGTGAAGTATAAATTTACTTTGAAAGGCAAAGATGAAATGAAATTCCAACGTTTCTTTTGTCCCATTGAAGTACTATGTCATTAATCCCTAAATCCTGAGACCCTTCGACCTATCACATCGGGATCTGTGTTGTCACCGTCATTATGGACATGTATCCTCTTGCTAGAAAACACCCCATCTAGGGAATATAATAGTTCATAGTCAAATTATTAAATTTTTGAAATAATATATATATATATATATTAATATTATTATGTATTTTTTTCATATTATTAATTTATATATTTTAGTAAATTTTAGAATATCGTAAAAACAAATAAATTCTAATTCCATGTTGATATTTATATTTTAAATTTAAATCAATTCTATTTTATAAATTAATTGTGTAATTTTCTTAAAATAGTAAATACTTTGAAAAATAGAAAATGTAATTAAAAATAATTTGAAATCGAAATCAATATTGATTTAAAATTGAAAATTTAAATAAATAAAATCAAAGTCAATATTGATTTTAAGATTTTAAATTATAAATTTAAATCGATTAAAAAGTAGAAAATGCAATAAAAATTTAAATTCAATAAATAATGATATAAACATTTTAACTTTAAAGTTTAAATTTAAATTAACTCAACTTTTTAATTTTTTTAAAAAATATTTAAAATAAAAAATACTATGAAAAAAATTATATTCAATCTTGTAATAAAAATTTAAATTCAATAAATAATGATATAAACATTTTAACTTTAAAGTTTAAATTTAAATCAACTCAATTTTTATTTATTTTTTAAAAAATATTTAAAAGAAAAAATACTATAAAAAAATTATATTCAATCTTGATTGAATTATGACATTTTAAATTTAGTTAATTATATAATCAACAAAAATTAACAAATACAGTAATATGATATAAACATGTGTTAAGTGGTAAATAAAATATGAAAACAAACAAAAAAACTAAGGCTAAAAGCAAGCTACAACAACAAGAATTTAATGGAATTCAATTTGAGGGATTTTGAAGTGAATAGGAAGATTATAAATAAGCCACAAGCATAACAAGTCAAGGGTTTATGACTACGATATAGAAGCAAAGGAAGGATGGAAAGTTTCGTTTGTGGTGAAAATGGAAAGAGAGAGCGACATTCAACGGTGTGATGTAGCTACTTCCTTAGGCTTTGGTCGCATTGTAGAAAGGCTTTGGTCGCATTGTAGAAAATTTAGTCAAGGATATTAATGCTCCTTTGGAGTGGAAACACCTGGAATTTAGGCCCAAGGTCGAAGCTCGCTAATTGTACCTATTTATCACAAAGGATAAATTAATAACAATTGCCAACACACATACCAACAAATAATGTCACAACATTTGATATTTGAAAAACAAGAAGAACATAGAAAACAACATTTAGAACGACAAAGAGCTTATCGACAAAGAAAAGAACATTCATCAAATACAACAATAATACTTATGGAGAAATTCAAGAAAATATTATTGCAAGTAATATTAATATGGCCCCAACAGAAGAAATTCAGATTGAAGATGATGTACCGATATCAATTACAAATATGAAAATTCAACAAAGAAACTTAGAGAAAATTACAATTGAACAAAAAAAAAACAAACAACACCAAACGTTGAATGACAAAGACCATATCAAGAAAAAACGTCAGAACAATTGACAACTGAACAACAACTACACAAGAAAATACAAAATTATGAACGATAAAGAGCCTATCGACAAAGAAGGTCCCAAAAAAGAACATTTGAACAACAAGAGGAGCAAAGAAGACATGATTTAGAACGAAAATGAGCACATAGACAGAGAAGGTCAGAACAATTAACACCTGACAACCAACTACAACAGAGAAACAAAATGATGAATCACAAAGAGCCTATCGACAAAGTAGGTCACAACAAATAACACTTGAACAACAAGAAGAACAAATACGACAAGATTTGGAACGACAAAGGAAACATCGACAAAGAAATCAACATGGAACCAACATAAACACTTAACATGCAACCATTGTTGAAAATACTAATGTGAGAAAAAGTCACTTGACACGGGGACACAAGACACGAGGATTCGAGTGTTCGACACGGACACGGTGACCCCCATAATTAGGACACATAGGACATATATATATATATATATATATANAATCCTTCAACTCTTCTTCACCTGCACACCAAACACACTTTAGAACCCTCTACACACTTGAAAATGATAAAATGAAACTGAAAATTTTGATTTAAACCAATTATGGGCATTTTTTTAGTGAAAAAAGTGTCATGTTTTCCGGACACGCACTGACAGTCCTCGAACACACATGTCCAAACACAGGACACGCTACAAAGACATTTTGGAAACGCTCTGTTAGCGTGTCCATGTCCGACACGTGGACAAGTGACACGTAGGCCCTTTTGGACGTGTCCAGTTTCGTAGATTGAGAGTGTACTAGCCAATGATATTCAAATTCAAGATATGAATATTGCACATCGAAAATTTTGTGATAAAATTGATAAATTGGTTGAAGTTCAAAAGTGTAACATATGTCAAGAGTGGTATGTTGGAATCCATGTATTGAATACAAATACTATTCCAGTTTGCATGTGATGTAAATGAGAGGGAAGTAATCATAGATTTTCATCACAAAACCATATGGATCTAGTACCTCAACCTCAAACCCTCAAGAAGCTCACACAAGTTGAAGAGATGTTGATAGCATGTGCAAATCCACAGGAAGCTCACACAAGTTGAAGAGATGTTGATAGCATGTGCAAATCCAATTTTACATGTTATGCACTCAATAGGTGGACAATACAAATATAGAGGACATGTCATTAGTTTTCCCCAATAGGTTAAATATGTTTCCATGCAATTACCCCATATTAAAGACTTGTATTTAATTGTTGTGCAAAAGAAAGGGTGACAGGGAACAAGTTATGATTTCATGGTCAGAAAATAGAAAGTCTTGGATGCATTACTAATAACTATATAAGACTGATAATGATCCACATTATCGTGATGTTTGACTTGATTTCAATGCACTAGATGAGTTACCTAAAACTGTAATAGATGTATCACATATGCTCAATTATGTTACTTTACCAAAGATGAATGTTGACACAGAATTTGCAATGTTGGAAAGGGTACATGGGACTGAAGATATGTTGGATGAATTACAAACATCTTCTTTAGTAGTGAGGTTTTCAAATGCACAACGAGAGATTGAGCTTTTCAATCTTGGGAAAATAACCCAAATTTAGAGGAAACTAACACAAATAGTGGACCCATTGATGTGCTTAATTGGATTGGAATTGGTTCTTCTCCCATCAAATAACAATGAGGGATTTTTTGATATGGCATTTCCAACATTGTTTCCTGTAGGTAAAGCAGATTGGTTGCAACAAATAATTGCAAAATGTACATCTTCACGAGTATGCTAAACATCTCCTTAGATATCATGACAATAGGTTTGGAAGACACCCTCGATTTAGATACTTCATACTTAACATCATCATGATACATTTGTTTAAGCTTCGTATGTTGTTTCTACAATCCAGTATGGGGGGATGTTGTCACTTTGTCACGTTACATGTAGCATAACGAAATAAATAATAATAATAAAATAATTAAACCGCATGCAGGAGATATTGTCACAATTGTCAAGTTACATGTAGCATAACAAAATAAATTTAATAAAAAAATAATAATTCAATCGACATGTAACCAGAATTTGAAGAAGTTGTCATGTTTTTCATATTACATATAGCATAACGAAATAAATAAATAAATAAAAACAATTCAACTAACATGAAAAAACAAAAACCATAATATAACACAACCATGAAGTTAACTCAAGGAAACCTTAACATGAAATAATATCTAAACGTCTATAAATGTAATTATTTGAAAAAATGTTTAAATTTTTTAATTTTAAAGTATTATTAATTATTTGAAAAAGAGATCCCCGCCAATATAAAACAAGCTAAGCCACATTACCATTATTTCATTAATAAATATTTTATCTATATGCGAGGGCAACTGACATAACTAGCCTTTTGTGGATCGGTATGAAAAAAAAGCTTTGATGAAAGCGATTTCTAACACAACATTTTATATATTCTTTGTCTTTGGAGTGCAACACGCCTTCTGCTGTAAAATATTTTGATACCCGAATATTCAAGTTTAGCCGATTAAGGAAACATTTTGATTTTGTTTAAAAATGACAATGAACAGTTCTAATATCATAATCTTACAGGAAGGACGGGCTATTACGGGCCTGCTAACATATCAATATGTTTACTGTCTCGTTCCAAGTACTCCCTCTCAATCAAATCTTCTATCCGCCTTTTAATTTCTTTGTAAGCTACGTTGAACTTCAATTGCTGAGTACATTCAGTAAGCAATTGTTTATAAGGTAAAACCTTTTTGGCCTTCATAATTCACACTATTGATGCATCAATGACAAAATTTCTGTCAATATAAATACCCTCCTCATGTGTTTTTTTCTTCTCATCAATCACTGGCCTTGGAATTTTTACCGTCCCTTTTCTGACTGTAAATTTAGAATTGATTTCAAAATAATCAGTTGTGGCTACCGTGGTATTATCTGGATGCTTGAGGAGAATTTATACTTGGCACAAGCAAGTGTATATAACAGTCCAACAACGTCTTCATGTGAGAAATTCTATTGAGTTTTGATGTTGGAAAAAGTCAATCTTTTAGAGGCATTGAACAAAAATAGTATCGATCTTTTAGAGGAATTAAATTGACAAATTATATTACAAGATCCTAAGGAATATATCCATGTAAGTTTATGATGTTGGGTTTCTGTAGAATAAAAGTCATTAAATGCGTCAACTCATCTAACCATCTCTGAAGGTAAATTAATCTGGGAAAACTTGTATGGTGGAAAAAACTCGGTTGTCAACACAATAACTGTAAACTCTATTCCAGGATGTATATTTCTATTATTATGAATATATGTCTCGAATCTACTCTACCTCTCCAGTGAATATGTACAATATGTAAGCTTTTCAGACATTTGTGATGTCAAGTCACCATCACATTTCTACTTCAACTTTGACAATATTTTCTAAAAAGATCAACATTTACACTCTTGTAGCATATAACTCCATCAATTTGTTTTTATCGCTATCATTTTCAAGTACACTATCACATAGTGTAGCCAACCATTTTGCAGTAGTTGTTCCTGCAATTCGTTTACTACATAACTCCTTGAATACTTCTCTCAAAGCGCAAGAAAAAACAGTATCATGTTGAAAGACATCGACATCAAATCTCATAAACTGGTCATGTAATTCTATAAATTTCCCTACAAATACCGCCACTTCTTGCAGCAATAGAAATTTATCCATTGTATCTGCATTCTGTTTTATATAATCTTCAACCTGTTCAAAAAGTGGAGTAACTTGACCAATAACATAGCGCTTGAAAATATTTTCCATTAATTGCCAGCCATTAGGTAAACCATCAAACAACCTTCGCATCATCAAAAGATCATCATTTCTATTGCCCCTGAGTAAAGAAAGGCGACCTGGATGCTCATCCTCTAGAAAATATGCCTTGTAACATGAAAGGAGTCCTTCTTTAACTTTGTCTAATACCTTCTGCTTGCTCGTCCCATGAAAATATCTGACAACTCTGTCATTTTCGCATATCAAACATTCTTCAACCTTGGACATGCAGTCCGTATAGATGGAACCTTCTAAAATCCATGAAACAACCTTCTGGGAATAGTAAGATCCAGTATGTTCCAACATGGCAACTTCAAAATCATTTGTATAGAAATCCATGTCAAGCTCCACAAAAATTCCCATAACATCTTTCAACAGAGTGCGATCTATTTGCTCTCCTTCGTGTCCTTGATCAATAAGAGTGATTATCGCATTCTTCACATTAATTTGGATTTCACAATACAACAGATCTCAGAAGTACATGATTCCAAGTTCGCTGATGGAAGCAACAGAGGCCTTCCTAGCGAAGTGGGACTTATTAGTGAAGAAGCGATCCAAATATTCAAAGAAGACCTTAATCCAATGGAGCACTGCGTTGTGAATTTTCCATCATTTGACAATCACTCTCAACATTAACTGAGCTTCACTCTGTTCATTTAAAGTTGGTGAAACCATTGAGGTAATGTACTCTTTAATGGAATCCCTGCATCTATCATCTATGTTACCAGAAACGTGACGGCACTATGCGTTTCTTTAGGAAAACGAAGTAGAAACGGAAACCAGACGAAAACCGCAGTTTCTTACGGTCGTTTCCGTTTCTGGAATGGAAAAACCGTTTCTTACGAAACGATCCGTTTCAGACAACGGTTTCAGCAGAAACTTTTTACGGTTTTTCTTAGAACGTGGTC
Organism: Pseudotsuga menziesii; assembly: GCA_001517045.1. Lineage (NCBI taxonomy): Eukaryota > Viridiplantae > Streptophyta > Pinopsida > Pinales > Pinaceae > Pseudotsuga > Pseudotsuga menziesii. Next base: position 189,523 of record LPNX010567708.1, read on the forward strand.
CGTTGCTAACCGTTTCTTGGGTGACTTGGTGGGTAAGTCGGATGAATTAAATGAAGTAAATGTTGAATTGATGACGATGGAGTGTTCGGGAAGGAAGCCGCTCTCTGCCGCCCACCGCCGGTCGAAGTCTACTCAACATTGAAATTTGTATACACTGTATCTCTGTATATTATTTTTTTCCTTTCTCAGTTTAGTTTCAGACTTTAGGCTTAAATTGTTCATTGGATGGACGTTATAGCACCGTGGGAGAGAAATCGCTGCTGTGAAAATAGGGAGGACGTGGAGCCGCTGATACTTGTGATACTTGGAGAAGCCACTGCGCAAAGGAGGAGAGGCTCTGCTATTGTTCTCCGTGTGCAGAGGAGTTGTTTGTTGTTGTAAAATGAAGAGCCGACTGCAGCTTTGTGGAGATCGATGTGTAGAGGAAAGCCTGTTTTGAGTCACCAGTAAGGGTGTTGTACCTATCAACAACATTTGTGAACAGTATTTAATCTCTGACTTATTGGATTTAATATTTATTCTCCTCGGCTTTGGAATATAGGTAGTAGAAGACTGGAGCTCTTCTTGACAGCAAGGATGTCTCCAGGTTGGAGAGAGAGGGCTTTTCTCGTACTTGGCCTACCCACGGTGGTAAGTTACATTCCCTTCTAGGAGCTCTTGGATAGAGTGATAGTTTTTTAATGTTTTCAAACCTTAAACCTGGGCTAAATTTTTTGTACAAGTTTAAATAAATATTTACTGAATGAGCGGGATCCAAGGAGCTCTTGGATAGAGTGATAGTTTTTTAATGTTTTCAAACCTAGGCTAAATTTTTTCTACAAGTTTAAATATTTACTGAATGAGCAGGATCCTAAATTGTAGGAGTATATTAGAATTGGTTTAAATTTGGATCGAATTGGGTTGTTAGAGTCTGTGGTTCATAGTCTAAGTGAGATAACATTGGCAGTTGTTGAATGCATGTTTCTTTCCGAGACAGTTGGTAAATTGAAAGGGATATTCTAGTTTGTTCCATTTCATAGTGGGTAAGTTGCAATATGGTCAAATTTGGGTGGAGTCATTGCTTATACCTAGCATGGAATTTTGATATTATCAAAAATCTGAGCTGAGTTTCTTGAAGTTGTTAAGATGTATGAATCTGGATGTGTTTAACAGATAAGATTTCAATGTTACTCAATGAGTAATATAATAATATTATGCTATGGGGTAGAAGAATAAAAAATAATATTAACAACTAAAAAGTTTGTAGTTGTTCTATTTGGCTATAAGCAAGAACCGCTATTAAAAATTTCTATAGGGAAAGTGTAACTTCGAGTGACATGTAATTTGTGTGGATTTAAGGATTCCACATCTTCGATCTAGGATGATACTGACAAGTGCAAGGTTTACAATTATTCTACTTTGTTATAAGAAGAAATTGTTTATGCAACCAAGACATTGGTGTTTGACTCCAAGAGATGTTAATTTTAATTTTAATTTAGATTGTTGTAGAGTTGCATATGTGTGGACTAGTTTGTAAAAAAATATACAAAACATAAGAATCCAAATTAACAACA
>LPNX010567708.1:191407-201866 GCA_001517045.1 Pseudotsuga menziesii
TTAGGCGAGTTAGAGTGTGGATTACCTTGTTAAGAAAGCTTGCAGAAAATGAGGGCATTAATCAATTCATTGATAAGTTCATGTACATTGTGCATATTTTTTTCATGGAGATCACCCTCCTAGAATTATTTCAAAATGCGAGGAGTTATTGTAATTAAGTCCAAACACGAGGATGTGATATTAGTATTTATTTGAGGATTACACAATTGTACGAGAATCTATGGGTTTGTTCTAAAACTATTGATATTGCCTATGTATTTGACACCTATAATTTTTTCCATGGAATTCATCATGCATGGATTGAAGTCAGATTTCTTGCAATTTGCACCAAGCATGGATTGAAGTCATATTTCTTGCAATTTGCACCAAAAAATCAGGAAGCAACTTTCAATTTACCTAGAAATATAGGACCTTTTTTGGTGAAAATTAGAACATTGCGTATGTTATAGAAAATATGTTAATGAGTCAGTTCGAGGCAAAGGAGAGGTGTGGAGGTATGACCCACACCATCCTAAAAGACTAGTAGAATTTAGCTCTGCTTCTTTTTTACATCATCCTCACTTGAGATTGGAGAGGCTAGCTAATTCTAAGAAAAGTTGGGGCCAAATCCTAGATGTACTACATCCAAGTATTGAGAAAAATCAAGTGGAAGTTGGTTCAAGAGAAACAATTGGTTCATAAGTTCACGAGGTAGAGAGGGCAGTGAGTTCAGTGGATGTTATAACTTAGAGACAATTTACGAATAAGAGCTGAAAATAAATTTATGCTCGTTCTGTTGGAAAATAAATATCTTTGTTAATTTTAACTGAATATATGTCGAAACCTTCATTTTTGTTATTTTTCTCTCTCCTCGTTTCTTTGAAGGCGAAACCTCTAAACTTCGTTTCTCGTACCGTTCCCGTTTCTCGTTTCGTTTCCCGTTTCTCGTTTCTCGTTTCTGGTAACATAGTCTATCATAGAGTTGATCAGAATAGGATTGCCCCTTCTGTGTGCACATATTGTGGACGATAGTGTAAGACAAAGTTAAAGAAGGACTCCTTTCTTGTTACATGACACATTTTCTGAAGGATGAGCATTCCGGTCGCCTTGCTTTACCCAGGGGAAACATAAATGATGATCTTTTGATGACGCAGAGGTTGTTTGATGATTTACCTAATGGCTGGCAATTAATGGAAATTATTTTCAAGCGCTATATTATTGGTCAAGTTACTCCTCTTTTTGAACAGGTTGAAGATTATATACAACAGAATGCAGATACAAGGGATAAATGTCTACTGCTGCAAGAAGTGGCTGCATTTGTGGGGAAATTTATAGAATTACTTGGCCAGTTTATGAGATATGGTGTCGATGCCTTTCAACATGATACTATTTTTTCTTGCGCTTTTCCAAGAAGTATTCGAGGAGTTATGTAGTAAACGAATTGCATGAACAACAACTCAAACATGGCTGGCTACACTATGTGATTGTGTACTTGAAAATGATAGCGATAGTGATAGTAAAATGTTAGGAAGAGCTAATGTAATTCAAAATGTGGTGAAATTTGTAGAGTATCTCAGTGATAAAGATCTGTTTGCTACATTCTATAGATAAAAAATAATTGATAGAGTTATGTGCTACAAGAGTGTAAATGTTGATCTTGAGGAGAGCATATTGTCAAAGCTGAAGTAGAAATGTGATGATGAATTGACATCACAAATGTCTGACATGCTTACACATTGTATAGATTCACTGGAGATACATAGTAGATTCGAGACATATCTTCATAATAATAGAAATATCCATCCTAGAATAGAGTTTATAGTTACTGTGTTAATAACCAAGTTTTGGCCAGCGTACAAGTGTTCTCAGATTCATGTACCTTCAGAGATGGTTAGATGTGTTGAACCATTTAATGAATATTATTCTACAGAAACCCAACATCGGAAACTTACATGGATATATTCCTTGGGACCTTGTAATATAATTGACGAGTTTAATGGAGAACCAATATAAATGATAGCAACAACTTACCAAATAACGATACTATTGCTGTTCAATGCCTCTAAAAGATTGACTTTTTCCCAACATCAAAACCCAGTTGAATTTCTCACAGGAAGAAGCAGTTGGACTGCTATATTCACTTTCTTGTGCCGAGTATAAAATTCTCCTCAAGCATCCAAATAATACCACGGTAGCCATGATTAATTATTTTTAAATCAAATCTAAATTTACAGTCAGAAAAGGGACGATAAAACTTCCAAGGCCAGTGATTGATGAGAAGAAAAAAGCACCTGAGGATATTTTTATAGACAGAAGTTTTGTCATTGATGCATCAATAGTCTGCATTATGAAGGAAAAAAAAGGTTTTACCTCATAAACAAATGCATACTGAATGTACTCAGGAACTGAAGTTCAACTTAGATTACAGAGAAATTAAAAGGCAGATAGAAGACTTTATTGAGAGGAAGTACTTGGAATGAGACAATAAGAAAATTGATATGTTAAGATATATACAATGATGCAAGAAACGGGCTCGGAAATGACTATCCTCATCTCGACTGCAGATTCTTTCTTAAGACTGATGTGGCAACACAGGCCTAGATTCTTTTGTTAGATGAACCTGGCAACATGGGCTTGTATTAGTTTTTCCCTTTCTATGACGTTGTTTGCTCTTTCTTTCTATGTAATCATAGAATCTGGTATATTTCATAATTTATATGCTTCAAACACATCATATTTTTAATTTTCTCTTATTACAAAATTAGTTTAGTTGTTAATTAAACACAATTTTTTAAGCCAGCCTCTTTTATTTCTGTAAAAATCCAAATTCAAAACGAAACCCCTAAGAACAATTATCTTCTTTCAAGTACAAAATTAGTTTAATTGTTAATTAAACACATATTTCTTTTAATCAAACTCTTTTATCTTAGTAAAATGCCAAATTCAAACCAAAATTAAAATAAGGAGAAATGATTTGACACATTGTGAGTCCAGTGAAGAAAATATTCACATAATTCCAACATAAACCCAACTGGAATAACCGTGGAGCACTTCATTGCAAATAAGGAGAAATGATTTGACAGATTCATATTCCTGTGAAGAAAATATTCACATAATTCCCATATAAACCCAACGAGAATTACCTTGGAATATTTCATTGCAATCCATAAGGACAACACTCACAATTAACCGATCAAAGCATTTTAAAATGTATTTATACTAATTAAATAGCTTTCAACATTTTAAAATAAGTGTATATTCGATGAGCATTAGATATCAAGGCCAACTATTAAATTTTTGGTCAGACCCTAAGGTCTAGACATTAGCCCAAGGAGGGGTTAATTGTAAAACCATTGTAAGCTTGCATGTAAATTATTTTACTTCCTAGCAAGTCTAGATAGGATAATAGATCTAATTTGATAGGTGTTAGTGCTAGATTGGTCATGTTGAGGAATATTTTTGGTTGTTTGATGAGTCATAGTTGTTAGCAATGATAGGCATGATGGCAGATCGTGACTCCTTGCGTGGAGATCAAGCCACAAGTGATAGGGATGTTTCTTAGCATGCACGGTAGTGGTTTGTTTTGGTTGCAAGACCACTTAGAGTAGGAGTCAACAATCTAGTTTAAATAGGTATCTTAGGGGAGTAGAAGGGGTTCATTAGAGGAAATTTGGGGTCTAAAATGGGCCTTATAAGAAAACGTGCCAAAATAAGTTTTTGTGAGTTGGAATTCAAGAACCAATAGAATTTCAATAAAATGAGTCAACCATAATGGTTGAATTGTCATATTTGTCATAAAAGAAAACTACTTTTTTTGTTCATATTTTCAACATATTTCTCTGTGTTTTTACTCAAATTTCATTCTTCCTCCAAAATTGATAACTATTATTTTATTATTTTCCTTAGGAGGCCCATTTTAGACCCCAAAATTCCTCTAATGCCATCTTTTAGGAGTAAAATTGTGTTTTGCAGAGAAGCGAGCAGACCTATGTCTGTACCGACTTGTAAATATTTGAGGAGGATGAAAGAGAACCAAAGATGTGTGCATTTACTTTTATTTTCCTAATAGAAGTTAGCAGTGTTTTCTGAGGATTGTGTGTCTAGATGTATGCATTATGTTGAGTTGCGTAGCTATGCAGAGCCGATTCGGCGCATTCATGAATATCTGTAGATTTCTTTGAAATCGTTAGTTCAATGGTTAGATCTTTGCTTGAATCGTTGAAGGGTAGGATAAATACATGTGTGGGAGAGCTAGACTGAAGAATCACAGATATTGGGGGTCAGATTGATCAATCTGCACAAAACACAAGTTTTCTGACTAAACAAGTTTTTGCAGAAAATAGATGGCACATATTGGGTCCGTAGACATAGATATGACGACCCAAGAGTAATCCGCATGTGAAGTTTCGAGAGAGATAACAAATTCTCCAATATCTAGGAGGTCCACATAAGAAGGTAGATCGACGATTGTGGTGGAAACCGCAAAGAAGAATCGAAGGTCGAAAAATATTGCGGGGATAGCATTGTGGAAGCAAAGTTGCATAGGAGTAACTTTGAGAAATTGGGATTACGCACCCCGCATCTCACAATTCGAATTGTGGAATGAAATTTGGGGAAAACGAAGATCTTGCATGCCGCATGCAGAAATGCGGATGCGAAAACGGAGTTGCGGAATGCCTATTGTGGAAAGGCAGTTACGGAGGTAAGATTGCAAGAAGGTAGTTTTGAAGCAAAATTTGGCCTTTGGGTCTAAATTTGGCAGTCCTACTAGGTATAGGAGCCTTCAGATACTGGAGGTTTTGGTTTGCATTGGTTATGATCGACCCACCTACACCAATTTTGGTATCAGAGCGGGAAGAGATTTCCTGTTGAGAAATTCCACAGTTGAGATTCTAGGTACAATTTTTGAAGGAGCAAGAAGGAGCTCATGTGAGAAAGAAGCATAGCCGTAGAATCCTAGAAAGAGCCAAGAAGAGTGCTCAAGAGGTTCTAGATAGAGGACCATCATTTCCAAAAGTCCAAGGGCTGAGAAGAGGCTTGGTGGGGTAAATTGTAGCAGTGTGAAAGAGAACTTTTATTACAGAGGCTTAGTGTGAGAAGATGGATGCACGTATAGAAAGAGTATGAGGTCATGACAGAAGTAGATCAGAGGTGAATGCAGAAGTTATGAAGGTAATGCGAAGAAATGCCGTGACGCGTGAAGGAAGAGGGTAATTTTACTCTAAGAAGAAAAAGAAAGAACATGGGGTACAAGACAATATTCTGTGAAGATAGAAGACAACCGAGAAGTCTGTAAGAGAACTTGTGAGTGGAAGAGTTTTGCATGCCAAAGAATAAGAGGCTTGGAGCATGAACAATAACATATAGGAAAATATATCTACTTTGGGAGGAGTGTATGCATGCAAAGGGGTAGCATAATAAGTGAAGCATCTCAACAAAGAAGATCACAGTCATTGAGGGTGGTGATGAAAGAAACTAGTGAATATTTTTGAGAGAAAACAAAAGTGTGGGTAGAACCTAGTATTTCAAGTGAAGATTGAAGTACAAGAGGACAATTATGTTCTCATGCATATGAGTTGTGAGAGAAATACTAGAAGGATCACAGAGATTTTCTCAGAAGGGTTCTAGAAAGAGGACCAATACTTTCCAAAAGACCAAGTGTAGAGGAGGTTTGGTGAGGTGAGGTGTAGCAGGAAGGACTGTTACTGCAGAGGCTAAGTGCAGCTTAGAGAAATGGAAGAAACTCAAGAATATGACTATTGAGAGTAATAAAAGAGGTTCAGGAGGCAGCCACAAAGGAAGGAAAGAAAATGCCAAGGGAAATGACATATGGAGTAAGTTAAGTGATGAAGAGTATGAGAGAGAGAAGGATGAGATAAAAGCCCATCTGGAAGAAATGATGGAGTTGTTACAGAAGAGAAAGGAATACTAGAGATGTGGTTTCCATTTGAAGAAAAAAGTGAAGTGACATAAGCTACAAAGGAGAGAAGAGAAACTGATGAATGCTTAGTGTGAAGAAGAGATAATCAAGGTGAGAGAGTGTTTGAAGAAAGTCTTGAAGACTAAAGCTTCAAGAGAGGCCAAGAGGTCTCTATGTTTTGAAACTAATATTTTGTGTGTGTCTAAATGTACAAAGAATGAAGAAGGACAATCTGCTAATATTGTCATAGAAGATGAAGGAAGAGGACAAACTCTGAATTCTATTCTGGGAGAAGATGAGCCAGATGAGTCTCATGTACATGCACATACATAGCTAAGTGAAAGTAATGATTTCCAGCTTACTATGAAAGTTGAGAACAAAGAAGCCTTGGAACATGATGATGACCAAGAGCTGAAGGAAACAAAGAAGGACATCAATATTCATCTATTATACTTGAAGAAGCTGAGAGGAAGGATAATGAATATTTTCTGAGTCACGTGGAAGACTTGGAACAATGAGAATATTTGGTGACAGAATCATCAAATAAGACCATCAGGTCTTGTGATTTTAAAAATGACAATGTAAATGTGCTTGCAGGTTATGAAGAAGACCATGTATCTTTTGAAGTTGTCTTGAGTGAAGTTGGAGTTTGTCAAGCAAGATGTGAGGAAGAGTGTCTTGTAGGAAAAGACATAGATGAAGTGTTACACCAGAAGGAAATTGAAAATTCCTTGTCAAGTGATGAAGGTAATGCTAATGAAGATGAAGCAGTTATGCTTCCTATGATGAAACCTGATATTAACGAAGATAAATAGGAGTTGACCTATCTGCATGGTGAATAAAATATGGTTGGACAGACATCTAGGAATGTCACAGTGACGAAGGATCAGAATTTTATTCTGATAGAAGATGAAGAAGCACTGTCACAGAGAAATTGGGATTGTGACAGAGAAGGAGATAACGGTCAAGATGAAAGCGAGGAAGCTATGTATCAGACCAAAGAGGGATCAGTCCTAGAACTAAAGAAAAATAAAGGTTGTTAGGAAAGGCATAAAGATGAGGAAGATGTCAAGCATGAAGATATTGTGCTTGGAGAAGCTAACAGGGAGTTGTTATTGCTGGAGAACCTGTTAGAAATATGAGTTTAATTGTGACTGGAAACCTCAAGTAAATAAGCTATGTTTTAATAGTTTTGATGAAGAGATGAAGTACCTTGGGGAGTGCATAGGCAAAGATGAAAGTGTGGAAGATCTAGTTATTCGATATGGCCAGGTGGAAGTGTTGTCAAGAAATGACAAAGGAATATATGAGTTATTGTAGCAGAAGGAGTCTGTAGATTCCTTAATTAATGAAGACAACGATCTTATTGGGGAAGAGACAACCATATATTATGAGAGATAATTTGTTCCTGCTATGGAAAAAGAATATTTGGTTTACTTAGAGAGCCAAAGTAAGGGTAATAGATAGACCTTTGGGACTGTCACAGAAGTGAGAAATCAGAATTTTATTTTGACAGAGATGGATGAGATAGTGTCACAAAGAATTTTATTCAATGACAAGGAAGAAGAAGATCATAAGGATGAAGATGAGGCTATTGTGTCTTAGGTGGAAGGAGAAGCAGTCTTGGGACTGAGTAAGACTGAATTGACTGACAAAAGTGGTCAAGGAATTGAAGGAAAATTACTGAAGATTTTCAAGATAGAGCTAGAGGAGAGTTTTACTGACATAGAAATGCAACATACCGAAGAAGTGCTTGAAGACAATCAAGTAATCACTGGATGGCTAAAATGATTGCTGAAAGAATTTGAACAAGAGGAAGAAGTGTCTCCAATTGTAAAAGAGACAAGAGAATATACTAGTTTACAACTCTGTGTTATATTTACTAGTATACTGAAAAGTGGGAGTGATTCTGTTACTGTAGCTAAGAGGTTAGAAGATAATTTACTTTCTGAAAGTGAATTTGCAGACGATAAGCAGAGATTGGATATTGCATAGGGATATTCTTACCAAAGCATAAAGGAGGCATGGGTGACAGGAATATCAAGAACAATGTTAGAAGCAGTATCAAGAGTAGAGTCTAGAGAAGTACCCAAAACATCAGCTAGGACAACATTTGGAGTAAACTCAAGAGTAAAATCATAACAAAAGGCAAGAGAAGCTAAAGAAGGTAACCAACAGTTCAGAGATGAAAAGGGAAGGTACAACAGAGTGCAGTGGCATAGTGAAGAAAACAAGAGTTGCTTACAGTAGTAGACTAAAGTTTGGGATCCAGGAAAACAGAAGCTGAAGACATATGAATAGGAGGTCATGATTCCTTTCTACTTTGGGAGCCTAATGTAGGAGCATTAGCTCTCAAGGCCAACTACTAAATTTCTGGTCAGACCCTAAGGTCTAGACATTAGCCCAAGGAGGGGTTCATTGTAAAACCATTGTAAAATTTCATGTAAAGTATTTTAATTCCTAGAAAGTCTAGATAGGATAACATATATAATCTGATAGGTGTCAGTGCTATATGAGTCATGTTGAGGAATATTTTTGGTTGTTTGATGCGTCATAGTTGTTAGCAGTGATAGGAATGATGGTGGATCGTGACTCCCCGCGTGGAGATCAAGCCACAAGTGATAGGGATGTTTCTCAGCATGCGTGGTAGTGGTTTGTTTTGGTTACAAGACCACTCAGAGTAGGAGTTGACAATTTACTTTAAATAGGTAGCTTAGGGGAGTAGAACGGGTTCCATCTTTTAGGAGTAAAACTACGTCTTGCAGAGAAGTGGGTAGACCTATGTGTGTATCAACTTGTAAATATTTGAGGAGGGTGAAAGAGAACCAAAAATGTGTGCATTTAATTTGTTTGCTTAATAGAATTTAGCAGTGTGTTCTAAGGATTGTGTGTCTATATGTATGCATTATGTTGAGTTGCGTAGCTATGGAGAGACGATTCGGCACGTTCATGAATATCTGTAGATTTATTTGAAATCATTAGTTCAATGGTTAGATATTTGCTTGAATCATTGAAGGGTAGGATAGATGCATGTGTAGGAGAGCTATACTGAATACAGTGTGGAGATTGGAGGTTGGATTGATCAATCCACAAAGAACACAAGTTTTTGCAGAAAATGGACAACACAAATTGGGTCTGCAGACATAGATCTGACGGCCCAAGAGTAATCCGCAAGTGAATATGTGAGAGAGATAATCAATTCGCAAAGATCTGGGTGATCCACAGAAGAAGGTAGATCAACAAATGTGGTGGAATCCACAAAGAAGAATCGACGGTCGAAAAAGATTGCAGGGAGAGCATTGCGGAAGCAAAGTTGTAGAAGAGCAACTTTGAGAAATTGGATTTCCACACCCCACATCCCACAATTTGAATTGCAGAGGAGAAATTGTGGAACATAATTTGGGGAAAACAGAGACCCCGCATCCCGCATGTGGAAAGGCAGATGCGGAAATGGAATTACGGAACACCTATTGCGGAAAGGTGGTTGCGGAGGTAAGATTGCGGGAAGGTAGTTTCGAAGTAGAATTTGGCCTTTGGAGATAAATTTGGCAGTCTTAATAAATATAGGAGCCTACGGATCCTAGAAGTGTTGGTTGTGATCGAACCACCTGCACCAATATTAATCCATTTTCAAATAGAATAACTATAAATTTATAAATTTTGCATTCTTAAAAATGGCTTTTCAGTAATGTTTTTGTTAAATATTTTATATATTACAATATCAACTATTGAACTTGTTCCTAAGTGGCCATATCTTTCTTTCCAAAAACTTCATATTATTGTCATAGCTTTTAGAAAACTATTTTAATATATTTGTTTTTCAAAATTTCAAATTATACACATAATTTTAAAATTAACCAAAAATTTTAACAATAAAATTTTATAATCAAAATTTTTATTTATTAAATAAAATTATATTTTAAAATAGTTTTTATCTATTTATCCAATAATAAAATTAGTTCTTTATTAAAATTTTATCTTTATTACCTTTTGTTTTAACATAGTGTGTTGTACACCCAAGTCATCCCAATGCAAACTCAAATATAATTTTAAATACCGTTCTTAAATAAAATACGTTTTGCCTTTATTAGATAAAAGGCATAAAATTGTATTTTAATTTCTCTGTAATAATTATAACATTATTTTTACAAAATGAAGGGAATCATTTTCTTTTTTGTGGTTGGATTGAGTGTTATATAAACTATGTAATTATCATATAAAATGTTTATATATGACATAAGTAAATTTTGATTATATTATAAAATATTATATCTTTGTCTTCACTTTATGTTTTTAATTTCGTATATCATTTCTATTTTATTGAGGGATATACTAGTATCATGGTACACAATTTTGGATGGACTCAAGCATCTATCATAACTTAGAGAGAGGGTGAGAGAGAGAGCGGGGAGGGGGAGCAAAGAGAGATGGAGTTAGGAGAGATAAAGATAGATGGGGAGTGGGAGGGGGAAGAGAGGGAGAGAGAGAGACATAGATTGGGGGTGGTTATTTGTAGGGGGAGGGGGATTAAGAGAGACAGAGATAGATGGGGAGTTAGGG
>LPNX010567708.1:203498-251865 GCA_001517045.1 Pseudotsuga menziesii
TAAAGGGGGGGTAGGGAGAGAGAGAGAGATAAAGAGAGGGATAAGTAGAGGTAGGGAGGGAGAGAGAAAGAGGCATATAGGGGGAGAGAGAGTGAGGGATCACTACAACAAATCCTATAATTAGCGTCCCATTTAGCGTCCCTTTTTAGTGTAATTTGTTTTACATTGAGTGGTAAAACTAGAATCTAAATGGGACGTGTCATGGAAAAAAATTAAAGTGTCTCAAAAAATGTATTTTTTGCTTCCTAAATAGCATCCTTTATGACGTCCAAAATAACATCTATTTTTTTTCTTCCATAATAGCGCCCAACTTTGCTTCCTAAACAATGTCAAGGTTTGCTTCCTAAATAATGTATTATTTTGCTTCCTAGTGAGTGCCCACTTTTTCTTCTTAAATGGAATCCCTGTTAGCGCCATATTTGCATCTGTAATAGAACCATGTTAGCATCCAAATTAGCATCCAATATTTTATCCATTTTTGCTACCACTTTAGCATCCCATTTTGTACCATGTTTTACTTCCAAATATGTGCCAATTTTTGCTTCCAAATTTGCACCAATTTTTGCTTCATTTTTTGCATCGTGTTTTGCTACCAAAATGATGCCAACTATTTCTTCTATTGTTGCACCATATTTTGCTTCCTATATAGTGCCATGTTTTGCATCCAAAGTAACGTCTTATTTTTCTACCATATCAACGCCATGTTTGGCTTCATCATTAGCGCCATGTGTTGCATCCATTTTAAAGCCTAGCTTTGCATCTTATTTTTTTACCATATCAACGCCATGTTTGGATTCATCATTAGTGCCACATGTTGCATCCTTTTTAATGCCTATTTTTGCTTCTCCTTTTTTTTGTCACTAATTTAGTCATTTTTAGTAATTTTATATATGAATTTTGGTTATTTTGTTTGGTCTCTTATCTCTCATTGTTTGGTCACTTATATCCTATTTTTTGGTTACTAATTTAGTTGTTTTTAATTGATATTATAATATCATTAGGGAATGGAATAATCTAACCACCAACCTCCTGCTTGTAAGGCAGATGCTTTTCCATTGAGCTAGCACCCTTTAAGAATTTGGGAACCTAACTTACAGAGTCCTCTATAATGGTAAAAATGATCAATACACAACTTTGAGTATCTAATGGTAAAAAAAAGATGATAGATTGTATAATTTCACAATATATGATCAAGTAGGTTATGAAATCCATAAACCTTTTTTGGAATTTTGAACAAAACTCAAGAAATTGGCTTAATGGAATTGAAAAAATCACTATTCCCTAGCAACTGTAAGTGTACCACTATATGAGACATATTAACAACAATTATCTTAGTGTGTATGCCAAGGATATAGTAGATAATCATGATCATCCTAGAGCCATGTATAAGTGGAGCAATAAGGAGAATCAAAAGAGGATGATCAACCCAATATTTGGTGCTTCACATGGATCCTATCCACCATGGGATGAACAACGTTCCTCTTTCCATCAAGATAATGAGTATCCATAAGGAAAAATGGTTATGATATATTGTGATTCCAATTTATAATGTTTATTCACTTCCTAGGGTGATGTTGCAGTGCTTGCACTAGGATATCTACATGAGCCCCAACAACATTGGGTATAATCATATTCATGGGGCCCTAGAGTATAGGATGAGGCTGTATTTTTATCTTTTTATTTGGAAAAATAGGCATGATTTGAAACACTTGGAGAAGGAATAGAATCAAATATACTTAAAAAACTACAATCATGACAAGGCATAGGACTCTACTCTATAGTCATTGTGCAGATGTTGGAAATGGGTATAACTGCCTAAGGACTATGAACAACATCCATTTAAATATGAATGCAAAAACTTCCATGTCAGAGGAATACTCAATGGGAGTGAGCTTACTGTTTCTAACATAAATAAATAAAGAAGCCATAAATGGAAGCTCCAGGGGGACACACATAACATTAGAACGCAAAATCAACACTGTAAAGAATTTTCATCTAGATTTGCATTGTAAACAATAAAGAATTCATAATATATACAAAATTGACTATGTGTTGTGTAGGACATTTCACCCTTGTAACCTAGGGTCTGGGATTACCAACTTACTACTATACTTGCATACAATCAACTTTTATAGAGAATGGAAAGATAATAGGAAGAAAGTCTTGACTTACCCGATTAACGACGGTTGATCCAAGCTTGATCTTCTCCCGCTCCAATCTTAAGCTTCTAGGGATGCTTCTCTTCACTTGCAAAGAGCCAATTATTCAAGCAATATCTCATATATATATAAATCAAAGGTTAGATGAAAAGGATAATAATAACATCATTGAACATATTCATTAAACCAATATACATGAGATAAGCAATACAAGATTGGAATAATAATTCTCTTTATTAACAAAAGGTGAATAGGTAAGAATACAACCTAGCTTTTGACACAAGGACTCCTCTACAGTCGAGGAATTTGAGTTCTGTTTCTCCAAGACTCTGAAGATATACCACCAACATAACTTTTCTCTCCAAAAATTGATTGATTAGCCCCACCCCAAGGCCTCTATTTATACTTTGGGAAATATAGTGGTTTCGAAGGTTGGAATGGTTGAGATTGTTGGTATAATTATGGATTAGGAACCAAACTAATATAATATAATCTTGATTTATATTTTTTAATGTCAATTTAAGGTATACACGGGTATTAATATAGGAAACTCATGCATGACACACGTGTTTCTCGAAGGGAACTCGCATATGCAATTATATGTGGTGTGCAATGCACATAGTCGCGTATGACACACAAGTTTCAATGCACATAGTCGTGTATGCATACCAATACTCATAGTCGCGAAATCTATAGTGTTTTGGACACTTCAATCCAAGTTTTCCTTTTGTGTACCGACATGATGAATGTCAACACTGGGACGGAGAAGTGCCATTTTGGTTGATAACACTATGATCATAAAATAGGTCATATTTCACTTACCTATATCACAATGTGATTACTCTATTGGTCAGGTTTCCATTTTGGTCACTAAAGAAAGATCTTGTCATGAAAAAATCCATAATATTTAGAATCCCATTATTATCAATTGGAAGATAATATCATATTTAAAGCATAAAATGCCATGTTCAAACACTTGTTTCAATAGTAATATCTCATAATGAAAGAAATACAAGAAAAAATATTGATAAAGTGAAGAAATTACCTTTGATGTCCCAATTCAAAACTTGGTTGATATATCATTGCATACATTTATTTACCAACACAACCTGCATCATACAACATAATGTAGTGTTTAGATATTAAGAACCAGAGAAGTGTTGCATTATTGAATACTAAACAAGAATTCCCTTCAACTTTCGTAACTATTCTTAGTTACTGATTAAGTTGCTATGGATTTCATATTGATGGGAGTTAAAAAAATTGTATTTCTTGTTAAGACGAGGTGCTAGAATAAGTGACACTCAATAATATATTAGGATCCTTGGTATATTATGTATTAATGTGTAATAAGTATCATGAGTGTTAGTGACCAATCAAGTTAATGGATAACAATTAGTATTGGTAGTTAGGGATGGTCACATAGAGTAAGTAATTAAACCACAATGAAAATATGTTAGCAAATGATACAATTAACTCAATTAATATGTATTTCTACATCTCTTATCTTTCTCAAGTGTTCGATGTTAAAGTCCAACTTTCACTACACTAAATTACCTCAAGGAGACAACAATGACTACTAAAGATACCCTCCTTTTGAATATTAGTTTGTATTCTATAATGCTAGTGAACATTCTAACCCTTGCAAAAATAGAGATTATGTTTGCATACTTCCATCCATACACTCATTTCCAAAGTTGTTTGTTTTGTATATGAAATGGGATTGATCACAAAATTATGACATAAAATAAATATATAAATATATTATCATCCTAACAACATAATAAAGGAGAATAAACTATTTTTTTTTTGAAATAATGGTTCATGAATCAATGCTATAGGAATACCATTATCAACCTAAATCATCATCTCACGAACCTCTCATTAAGGAATTTAGAGAAATTTGAGGTCTTGGTCTCATCTAAATCAATGAGAAATGGAAAGAAATAAAATGCGTCTTCTATATTAAAAGGTTGTGCTAGGAGAAATACAAAAAAAAAACCATTAATAATAATGCTCAAGTCATTTCTAAATCCTAAAATTAATTTAATATGGAATGCTTACATAATTTTCATGGCAATGTTCTAATTATGCGCCGTACTACAAAATATCATCCATTTTAATGTGAGCACAACCATTTTAAAGTGTCATGTCTTGTCCCATCCCTTGAGGGTATAATCCATGAAAATGTATAATCTATACTATATGAGGTTACATCCTTGCCTATAGTCACTTGCAACATATCATGCCATTCCTTGCATGCATGATCATGATCAAAACAACAAGTATGGAACCCATTTCTAAGAGACTCATGTGGATTAGGTTGCCTGTGGATTTAGTCCACGTTACTATTGTTGGCCTCCCTCACCTATTATATATGAAAGGAGGAGAGTGTCTTTAGTTGTAGTATTCATGTAGAATCATGTGATAGTTGATTGGATCAATTGTATCTTGAAGAATACCTTGACTTGAGTATTTATACTCATATTTATGAAAGGAATCAAGGCGCTAGGGTTTGTGAAAGACAACCTAGAAGATACTTGAAGGGTTGGGGTTTGCGAAAGAAAACACCTAGAGGATAATTGAAGTTCTAGGGTTTGAGTCCATCTGAGAATGACCTAGGGTTTGTGGCAAATAAACCCTAGAGGAATCTTGGAGAACTTATCTTGGAAAGTTTGTGTGATGAAAACTTGATGAAAGATTAAGAATGGAATTTTCAGTGTTGGTGCTAACTTGTTTTAAATATTTTGGTGTGGCTAGACAACGTTTGGTGTGGTTAGAAAGAAAAATTAAAGAATATGCAGAGGAGCATGGATAACGATAGTTTACAGGAGTGTGGTCTAGCAACAAGCAATGAGGTGATAAGAATTTCATCGATGTGGAGAACCCCTTTTCAAACACCCATGCCCTGATTTGGTGGAGATGAAGCTAAGTGCAAGCCTTGGATGACTCTGATGGCATAGATATGCCCCTTATAAAGAAAAAACTTAGATAAATGAATTATATAAGAAGTATTTATGCCCAAAATATGTTTCACTGTATTATAGAAAAAGGGAACCCTTTGCAAGGGTTCTGGATAAATGTGTTCATTGGAAGAACTTGCGTCATCACTTCCTTCCAAAATAACAGAAGTAGCAAAGGGGCAACATGAAAAATAATAGTATACAAATTAATCTTTGAATAAAATTAGAGATGGAATGAAGGTAAACTGTAAGGTCCAAGGAGAAGTAAACTTTACTAGTATCTATGTATTGCAGTAAGATAGAAACAACAAAAAATATAGTATTAATTAAATATTCTAGTTCAAGATACCTTTGACACTGAATTTCCAGATGCAACTTCAAATGAAAAAAATCTATTAATCACACAACAAGAGAATATCACTCTTGCAAACTAACTAGCTTGAGTATCATTATCTTTTGGCTTATTCTAGCTCTCAGCAATTTGTGACAATACACAGAGATGGACCATTAATCTCTCCTTCTTTGAATGAATTTCATCCCTATGCACCCTACAATCCTGAAATACTTCTTCAACAACAGATGAGTTAAAATCTATGAAACAAACATGAGAAAAATGCTATCTTTTCACAATTTAAAATGTTTTATATAATACTCCGTACTTTTCTAGTATCCAATTACTACTAGAATAAAAATCTATTTGTCTTGACCTTCCATTGAGCGATTTCACATTGAAAACCAAGAAGATGAACTAAATAAATTTATAACCAATCATATCCAAGACATTAATGTTGTGTTCTGAGATCTCTCTAAATATTATAAAAATTAATACTTAATTAAATTGCCATAAGAATAGGTGGAAGGCTTGTAACCATCCTAATCATTCCCATCAACAATTTATGATACTGGGTAAATTAGAGAATTATATTTATATTTCTAATTCTTCCCTCAAAATATTTTAATATTGGTATAGATTCAGAATTTGGCTAGGCCTTATATGTATGTACTAAGAGAATGTTCCAAATTTCAATAGCCAACCTATCTAGTTTCTTTTGTTTTTAATATCATCTTATCTTATATTGAAAAGCCAATAACTATACCAAAAAATAAAACAACAATATTCTACATTTAGCAATGAAAATAAATATGGTGCATATAAAAATGTTATCAGAAAATGCCAGTTCTGACTTGTTTTCACTCATACCTATTTGGACCAGTTGTTTCAACTATTTTGAATTAGTTTGCTAAAAGTGGAAAATCCAGGCATGGACAACTCCACCTAGATATCTTGGGCCAAAGTGGCTGATTTCATCACTGTTTAGGCCATACCCCAGTCAGCCCAAAAAAATAAAAGAAAAAAGAAACTTATAGGAAACTAAACATTACAATCAACCTACATATACATGCCCCCTCTATTTTCCTCACATACTTTGAAATGTCCCTAACCAATTTAGAGTATAAATTTTTCACTTTTTTGAGTTTGGTTGAAGACTTGGTCAATGTGTGTGGGATACTAAAAACACTATGGATGATTATAAATATGTACTCAATTCTTTTCTAAGGATAGGTTGGGATCAAACCAATAGAATATGTGTTGCATATGTTATGACTGAAGTTGGTTATTAGGTAGTTTATTTAGAACACACTGTAAATGGAAGTATGCATAGTCCCAAACTAATATCACTGAATTGGAAAGTGTTGACCTTATGCTGAAATAGGCTCTTCATCAGTCCCTTAAACCATTATTCCACCACATACTGAAATTTTCATAAGAATGCTTGAATGCTGGTTGGGAATAATTCACATTAAGATGGCTTCCAATACTCTCATCATAAGTATGAATAAGGCACAGTTAATAAACAAAAAATTATATGTTCTAAAATCATAGTTTCATCCACTTGTTTAAAGAAGCTTCCAATACTCTCATCATAAGTATGAATAAGGCACAGTGAATAAACAAAACTTTATATGTTGTAAAATCACAGTTTCATCGACTTGTTTAAAGATAGCACTATAAACATAAGTTATGCATATCTATAATTATCATATTTATATGAAGTATTTCACACATGGACTTACATGGATTTATACTAAGTAATATCAGATTTATATGAAGTATTTCACACATGGACTTACATGGATTTATTCTAAGTAATATCAGAATTATACTCAGTGATATATGAACTTACACTCATGTTTATTATCTAAGTAAACCTATGATATCAATTCATGGGAGTATGATTTAAATCATTTTGTAGAATGTGGTAGCCCTTATCACTTAAACTCATCCATGGCATGTGGTAACCCATAGCTCATATAACTACCTATTCTTAAGCACACTAGTACTCATGATGTTTTAACACTCCAAAGTTTGAAACCATCCTCGAATTCCTCACATGGAGTAATTATACCAAGATGTTAGTATTTATACCTAGTACTCAACTCATTCTTGAACGATCGCTTCCATGAAATCTCTTTACTCCATCATTTTGATAACCACTCCACCTATGAGAACCAAAGTAGAGGAATAACATAGAAATTGCAATGGGGGTATCGATGAATTGAAATGAGATCGACAACATTGAAATTGTTTTACAACAACCATACCCTATGGGCATATTCACTTGAGAAGGTTGGTTGGATTTCGTTGAATGGTTTTAGTGGGAGGCCTAACACTTTCCCTGGAATTTTCCCAATATTTTTATGTCCATTCTGTAATAATAAGAGGGGAAAATTTTACAGTGAACAAAGAACACATCAACACAACTACAGAGCTAAGGATTCATGTATAAGGATAGGAAAATAATTTGAATCTTTCAGACAATACATGGACAAAGTTTGTGGACACTCCATTGGATATGCATGAGGTAAACAGGCAGAGGGTTAACAAGGAATTGACTGTAAAACCTTGGAGGGGTGTTTTATTCATAATACATAAATTCATTACCTACAAGTTTAGAATCATTCTCAATTACTAGATATGTTTCATATTGCATCTGAAAAATGGGGACCTCATAAATTTACCCTATTATGCACTAAAATACCTAACTAAGATGTTGATATCCATGAAAAAGAGGACCAGTCCATCTATGCGACTATATCACATAAGTCTAATTTAATTCAATCCAAATTGGATTTTCGGGGTATTGGAAGATTGATATTTCAAAATGGGGTGAGTAGAAAATCTCAAGAAATGGTTTTACCACCTAAACAACAAAAAAAGGACATAAAATATATCCCGCAAAATGAATAATGGGTGGATGAAGATAAATTGTTGAACTGGATATTACTTCTATGATATTTGAGAATGGAGAATCATATTTGCATGTTATTGTTTCATTTTCAAAATGTGAGTTCATTTTTTATATGGCCCTCACATAATAGGAACCACCTATGTCTCCTATGCATATGGAGGAAGATACACAAGTACCTCAAATATCTCATTGCAATCAATGCATGAAAGGTAAATCGTTCATTTCTAAATCACTTTATTTCAAAAGAAAGATTCACTACCATATATTAAGAGAAAACAAGAAATTAAAAGCAACCAAGAAAAAATTAAAGAATAAGATTCACAAGAGGAAATTGATAGGTTCTGTGGGTTCCTTTTGAGTTGAGATTGAGATATAAAATGGGTCTAAATGATCTATATCCACTCATAAAGAGGATGAAACAGAGGAAGTGGAGCACTTCATAAATGTGATTTTGGGTGATGTATTGGTCAATACCTATGCCTGTATTTAATTAAAACTAGACTTGCCTCAATGGAGAAATAAGGATGAATTAGTTTACTTGAGAATCATTGATAGGAAGGGTCACCAATTGGTCATTAACATGACGAAGGAATGCTTATTTTCAATATAAATTAAACAAGAGACAACGTGGAATGATAAAATTTTGGGGTATAAGGATAAATTGGCAGTGACAGAAGTCAACTTACAAGATGCTTGTGCAATAGGGATAGAATATTCATCCTATCAATCCCCTTCCCAAACATACTCTAGTAGGTTGCATGCTATCTACTCCATAGTATTTCTCCAATGTTTAGTTCAATTGCATCATCATGACCAGAAATTGTTATGTGAGTTATATATGTTTGATTTCTTGTTGCCTAATTTCCTTCATTGGAATTCAAATCCTTATGTTGGTGACATCCAGTTGCAAGCCTTTGAATCCTTTATCTATGGTCTTTTTGAGTGGAAGGAGGTTACAACATTTTTACCTGTGGTCTTTTTGAGTGGAAGGAGGTTACAACATTTCAATTTCATGTAGAATTTGACTAAATCATTAGAGAAGAGAACCCTTGTCCCTCTGACCTAATCGAATATTATATAGCATTGCTCAGGGGCCCTGTGGATTCCCTGTGTATAAGGATGCACTATCAGCAAACTATATTGAATTATCGAATAGTTTCTCAGGAACATTCTTTAAGGGAATTGCTGATCTTGCAGGATATATGGAGACAACTCCTTAATAATGTATGGATGCACAACCTTTGTAAGTGATGCAACAATAGTTGATTCTATTGTTTACATCTCAAAGAACAATAAACTCCCTCATGGTCCTAGCATTCTCACACAGACAATTATCTCTCTCACTTGGTCACCGTAATAAATCTTTATTACCTTAGAATCATAGACTATAATTACACTTGTAATAGTAAGCCCTCAAAAGGCTGGCCATGAGAAATAGATGGACAGAATGGATGATTGACCTATTCAGATAGCTTTGTTTTATTTCTCCGTCCGAAGAGGGTGCACCAGCATGCATGAAGGAAGGTAGGGAGAGATAAAATAAGGGGTATTAAAATAAAGATAGGACCAACTGGACCAACACTGTTAACAGTTGTTATGCAGGTAAATGAGTCCCCATCAACAGAGTGTAGAAGCTGAACTTACAATATTACTTACAACAAAAAGAACTGGGGATGTTCACCTCAATCTCACAAGAACAAACCAAGAAACAAGCAAAAACAACAAAACAACTTGTAGTCAAAATTAGTAGTGGGAACACGACAGAGTGAAAAAACAATGAAAAGGTAGCTTTTTTCAATCTATTCCAATCTCTTCCAAGCTATGGGGAATTTTCTAAAGCCTATCCCATTGGTTATTAACTTATTATTACCTAAATATTATATCTATGCGAGTCCAAGTGGAAACGATTAGAAGAGATCCCAACAAAGTAAGTGCATTATTAATGCTTATCTCAGTCTTTCAGATTTATAAAACCTATATTGGACCCATCTTGACCTCAGTACAACCTAGATCTCTTGCAACGCTTTGGGATGGAAGATTGCAATATCCTCTATTTTTTCAACCCCATATTTTAATGTATAAGAAAGTAAAGTCACAAGGAGATATACACATAACTTGTCTCTTTCAAGTAGGTGCCTCCTATTTTACTTACCATTCTTCCCTCATTCAATCGCTCACTCAATCTAGTTAGCCTCCATTTCACTATCCCATTTCTTCTTCACTTCCCAGCCGACAGTAAGGCCATACAATCCATGCCGTGTTGGATTTGTCCTTTCTCACATGATTAAAACTTCCCAAATGGAACTATATTACCTACTTCCCACGGTTCTCTAATCACCCTAGTATCATTACAACCAGTTGATCCTGATGTTGTTGTTGTTATCAATCTTACTGCCTTCCTGATATTGACCTTCCTTCCTGAGAGATCTCTTGCTGTCTCTCTCTTCTTGCGACCTGATGACAATGAAAAAAAGTTACAGGGATTGAGGCACAGATTCGAGGGCAAAGGAATAAGCAACTTATTCTTTTGTAGCAGGAGATTAACTAAGCCACAATTGAATATATAGTGTCATTCATTGATCCAGTTATAGGGTTTGAAACACAAGCACAATTATTAAATATTAACGCACAATCCAAACCAAAAAGTTAAAAGTGCATAATAGGAAAAATAGGCCCTAAAATATCTACACATCATTTTCATACATTGATACCTTTCAAAAGTATGGAAACGTACATTAATTTAAACACCAAATGAAAGGAATAAAATGATTTTTGTCACCCTAATGTCTTCATTGTCTGGAATAGATTTTGATTGCACATCCATATTTGTGATTTCCTACACAACCTCAACCAATCCACGAAATATAAACACGAGTTTGGTCAATGGAATTTCATGCATTGCAGAAAATATTAGATGCACAAACGATAGGATATGAAAATGCGACTAACTAGTATTGGACGTTGTTTTCCTGTCATTTCATCGACTTGGAAGATAAGGCAGAAGAATGAACCATGGACACAAAATTCTATGCCTAAACCCTCCCTCCATACAAAGATAAGAAGAACCGAAAACCTGAAAATATTGATTCTTAAAAAAACAAAAGGAGGGAAACCACATTTCTATTAATTCCAAAAAAAACCAAAAAAGAGGGAAAACACAATATCACATTTTGAAAACTTAAAAATATTAATTCCAAACAAAGAAAACACAATTTATCACATTTCCAATGGATTGATTTTAACAAGATCTTTTTATTTGTGTGGGTTTTAATATTGGCATTGTCATTAGAAAATGATGGCATTTAAATATTGTTATTATTTTTATGTGGGGTTTAAATATTGGTTTAATTTTAGCAAAATAAACTTTACCCTTGTTTTAGAGAGGGAAAGAAGAGTTTTACAAGCAAGGAATAAATTGTTCAATTCAAATTTTAAAATGACCGAGCACAAAGAGGATGGGGAACATCCTTTGGATCTCATACCCTTTATTATTTGGTTTTCATTAATCCATCACTATAAATCATACCCTGCCCTTTCTCATGGGTTAGTGTGGTGTTTTTGGATAGTGTGTATGGTATATGAGCACTAAAATCATATTTATAGTCTTAAAATGTTGTTGTTCCTCCTCCAATGATGCTCATACAACACTTGCAAACCAAATACTACATGGTGCTCAAGCAATAAAATATTATTTTACAACCTAGAATACTATTGTTCCTCCTTGGACAATATCCAAGGGCCCAAGAACCATCCTTGATGCAAAAACAAACCAAATAATGATGCCCTTACAAATGTTGTAGATGAAATATTCAATTTACATTATTTTTTGGTGGTTTTGGTTAATGTGCATGGTCCATGATCCATAAAAACATCTTAGAGGCCCTAATACATTGGAATTCCTCCTCACATGTGCTTAGGGACTTGACAAGCATCCTTGGTGTGGAAAGCCTCATAATCACACCCATACAACACATGTAGGAAAATATTATATTTATAAGTTTTTTGTGGTGGTTTTGGACCTTATACATGGATGAGCACTAAAATATTATTTTACACCCTAATATTCTAGTGATATTCTATCCCCAATGTGAAAAACCTTTAACATTTGTTTTTGGGGCTCATGAGCCATGCCAATGAATGACCCTAGGACACCACATATACTATATATAACATATCTTTGTACGATGAGTTTGATAGGGTGTTAATTTCAAGGTTTCACACATAATGAATGGTTCTCATATACCAATCCATGATCCAATGTCATTCAACCAAGTATTAAACAATTAACATCAACCCTTGCGGTTCATGGGGCATGCATAAAGCTCTAGGCCATCACACATGTCTTATATAGAGAATCTTTGGCCTATAAGTGATATATGGATCTTATTTTGAGGTTTAGAATACTAGATATTGTTTTCATGGATTAAGTCATGCTACATACTAGAATATAGGGTTTTAGGATATGACATTCATCTTTAGGGCTCTTGGGAAATTTGCAAGACCTTGGGCCACCACAAAGACCTTGCATAGGGAATCTTCATCATGTGAGTGAGATATGGTTGTCATTTTGAGGTTTAGTCTAATAGTGATGGTTTTCATGACCCAATTCATGGTGCATGGTAAAAACCAAAGTCTTAGCCCAATTTTGTTTCCTTTAGGTATCATGGCCAATGTTGATCCCCTAGTACATTGCATAGGTCATACATATCAAAATTTTTGCTTGCATAACACCATGGATCATTTTTAAGGTCTGAGACGTGTTATGATGTTGATAACTAGGGTTAAGTGCCATGTAATTACCACCAAGTCTTGTATCACATCAAAATTCCCCCAACCATTGGCCATTCCCTACATACGGAGTCTCTACCATGATGTATACTTACAATTTTGAGAGTTAACACACTAAATATGGTTCTTGAATCCCATGTGATTTTATAATGACAAAAAAATTATTAGGCCATTGTGTTTGTGTACAAGGCTCACAAGCCATATGTTGACTCCCAAGGTATCACATACTCACTAAATATGTAATATTTTTCCTATGAGTTCAATATCCTAGGCAATTTAAATTTTTCCACACTAGTTATGTTTCTAGAGGAATTTTCCATGGCATGGGGAAAAATTTAGGGTCTTATTCTATAACATTTTTCTCTTATAATGTTCACAAAACATGTGTGGGGTTTTCAGCCACCACATAGGTCCCACAAAAGAATCTTCAGAACATGAGTAAGATGCAATGTGCATTTTGATGTTCTTCATGCCAATGACTATTCTAGCAACCCAAGCCATGTTTTAAGGTCAACATTGCTCATAAAAATCCAAACCCAAATACTCCACTCTGAAGGACACTCTTGGGGATATCTTAGTGTTATACAAGACATTATATCCTATTAAGGAGAGGCATTGTGTGTGTGTGAGTATACAATGATTTT
Organism: Pseudotsuga menziesii; assembly: GCA_001517045.1. Taxonomy (NCBI): domain Eukaryota; kingdom Viridiplantae; phylum Streptophyta; class Pinopsida; order Pinales; family Pinaceae; genus Pseudotsuga; species Pseudotsuga menziesii. Next base: position 217,304 of record LPNX010567708.1, read on the forward strand.
GAAAGTGATAGTAACTAGGAAGATGGAAAAATAAGTGTATTTGTAACCCCAAAGATAATTCATGGATGTACCCCTTCACTAAAGTAGACAAAGTAGACCATTGTTGGAGCAACACACAAAAAAATCACAGGTGGGGGACCAATCTCCTCCCAACCAATCTACCGGTCATAAAATAGAAGCCTCTGAGCCCTCACTAAGCAATACCAAGATAGATAACACTCTCATCATCTAAATCCACCCTTAGCCTACAAACCCCCATATCCTCCAATACCTCAACCAAATCAAGAGGAAGAAAGAAGAGAAGCCATTTCTCCTTCTCCATTTTGGGACATGTGGGTTATGGTTAACTATGTGTTCGCAAGAATTTTAATTTTACACCAATTAGTCTCTTATTAGGTTTAATAATCCTAAAATAAATATGCAAGAATGTGATTGTGTAGCATACTATGCAAGAATGTGAGTGTGTGGAGCCACATTTAAGTGAATTTGAGTGTGTGGAGCCACATTTTAGTTAATGTGAGTGTGTGGGGCTAAATCCTAAGAGTATTTTAGTCCAGTGAAAAGAAAATTGCTTCTAGCATCACATTACATAAAGTAAACCATTGACCATATCCAAATGGAGGCACTAGTAGGCAAAGAATTTATGTACATATGCTGTAGTCATTTAGTATAATTTTTGTTGGAAAGTCATTATTTTGATGTTATGTTCCACATAAGATCAACACTTTCAATCTATGATTAAAGGCAGTTTTGAATATACAGGAGCTAGATCCAATAGGGAATATGATTACTTGTTTTAGGGTTCCATGAGAAAGCTTATAACCATTAGATGGGAGTGCTCCTCCTCTAACCATGTTTCAAGCGTCAATATCAATCCCTGATGTGCAAATCCTTTAACATTTATCTTTGATGTCTTAATTCTTGCACATGATCTAGGAACTAGGAATCAAAATCATCAAAGAATTATTAACAAATACTCATGAATTGGAAAATAACTGGAATACCAAATAGGTTTCCTCTCTCTATATTATATAAACAATAAATGATTACAATTTCCATGCATAGCAATAGCTTAACTCCATGAAGAATTGGAATACCTAAGGGACAATTCGAATTCAATGAGTGAGTCTAGCTTAACTGACTCTTTGCCATGCAATCTCACTCAGTTAACCACTTGACCAAAACCCTAATTGACTCACCAAACCCTAATTGAAGTTGGAGTGCAATAAATGACTGAATCTCAACTGAAGGAGATCAAACACATGTCATAGCAATCCAATCATCAAGTGCTAGTACTGCATGACTCCAATAAACCCTGATGAGGTTAACTGAAGCTGAACTGACCATCAAAAGTTGGTGAAGGTGCCTTGTTCACTCCAGTTCATTAAAATAATAATAAATAATCATTAAATAATATATTTAATGAATGGAGGTTCCTTAACTGACTTTAATTGACTGGTTGAACTGAAAGTAACCACCAGTTAGCAATTAGGTGCATGAATGTCACACAGATCACCCTTAGAGTGCTCTAGTTAGCCTCCTTGACTGTAGGATAAGGCTAAGTTAGCCTCCTTGACTGTAGGTAGGCGTGGGAGTGACTGGGATGATGGTAATTAATGCTCCACTGATGTCAATTAAACTTAGGATAGTGGTTTAACTAGGCCAATTTGACCGAAGGAGTGAGTATGAAGGTAAATGTCTCCAACACCCCCCCTTAAGCTATACTCAGGAAGAGTTAGAAAACATAGATGCATAAAATGCTAGGGCCTTAGAAACAAATGCCATAGGTCACCCTATACAATAAATTAACTGCGTAATATAACCAAGGAAACGGGGAAAACCTCATGGGAAAAAAATACCCCCCCTCAAACTAAGCAGTAAATCAAGAATTGGTTCTTATATGCAGCAGCATCCTGAGACTGTGCATGTGAACCTATGAATCCAAACTAAATGAATATGTCTAGAGGAATCTTCCACTTTGGAAGAAGAACAATGCACTCAACTGAATCAGAAATATAAGCAGCTGCACGGTGAAAACTGGACCCATGTAGAGCAACTGAAATCATCTGAAGAGAGAGCAAAGGTTCTTGAGGATTCGAACCATGTGTGGAACACTCAAGAAACTGATATGTTGCAGCCTTGAACAGCAAAATATGAGTGGTAAAATCATCCCCAAATATTAGGAGCAAGTGTCCAAGCGGATGCAGAATGTCTTCCTCTTTACTAGTTCTATGAGGAGATGAGCTTGTGACCAAAGGTAGAGAATCCCTGGGACTCTGGAGAGCGAATGCTTGAGATACATAATCTGATATAGCTTCAGAAATATCTAATTATTCACAAAATAAAATATCAGCAACCTCATAAGAGGAAACTAACACCAAATCCCCATCATCAAAATTGAAGAAGAACTGCGGTACTTGATTTTTCACACCGGAATTGGTGAGAGAAGCTACAAGCATGGCTGAAAGATTTTGGATTTTAAAATATGAACAAAATAATATCATATCAGAATGTAAATCATATCTAAAAAATTTCACAACAGATCCAAAACTGTGAAATGAAATCAAATCCCCAGCAGCAGTTTTGTAGGAGACTTGCGGTACTTGTTTCTTCACACCGTTGATGAGAACAGCTACAAGCAGTACTGAAGGTTTATGAAACTAAAATTTTGAACCAAGAAATATCAGATCAGATCCAAATAATATCATATCAGATCCAATAATGTTCATATCAGATCGAAAAGTATGGTCAACCGAGACGGTAGATGCACAGTTTTCTTCTTCTTTAAAATTCTGAATTTTGGTGCATGCAATCCTCCAGGAATTTGCTGGAAGATATAGATCATGGGGAGAGAATGTGTCACTATTATAATCTAATATTTTTTCCAAAATATCCAAGGTATTACATATTTTCACACCAGCAGCAAACATTAGAGGGAGAAAAATCAATTTTCTCTTCACTTTCGGAAGCAATTACTGGTAAATTTTGCACAGAATTCAAAGGAAAATCACCGGTGAATGTTTGCATGGAAGTGCAGCAGCATTTTTATTCAATATCAAAGATTCGAATGTCTTCTTCCATTTCAGAAATATGAGAAGATGAGATATCAGAGATCTCATGAACTTCCGGAGCATCAGGAGAAGGAGTCACTTCATGGAGACTTTCTTCAATTCGAATCGAATGTGTAGAAGATTTTGCTTCATCTTCATCTTGAAAAACTTCATTAGAGAGAGTAGTGGCTAATAATTTTGAGTGAATAACTCTTGTGGTGCTAGCTGTAATATCCAAAGTACTATTATGAACCTCATTGTGCTTGCCAAAGGTTTTGTCCAATATTGTCCAGACTTCCTTTGGGTATTCAACAAAATAAATAAGGTAACACAAGCTATCATCAAGGGCCAGAGCTATTGATCCAAAATCTCTGTCAATGTCATTTAGCCAGTCATTCTCATTCTCATAAGTATCTCTTCCAATTCCAATAGACACATCATAGAGACCTCATCTCTTGAGATATGCAATCATCTTCAACTTCCATTCCGAATAGCTTGTGAATGGGGTGAGAGGAGGGATTGATGAGTCCATTCGAAGTTGTACCTGTTAAGACCTACAAATCAAAACAAAAAAGGCACCGTAAGTTCAGACGGCCTGCACATTCTAGGCTTTCATCACACCCAGCATAGTCAATCAAGCAAGCTTGATCAACAAGTTCTTTACTTGGGATATTGAGTGGTAAGCCTTGGCTTCTGGTGCAGTGCTGGAATTTTGAGCTATTGCTCACTTTCCATGGAGAAATATGTAAAAAATATTGTTCTTGAGAGATTGATCTTCATCCCGCCGTAAGCTCTGATACCATATTAATTCTTGCACATGATCTAGGAACTAGGAATCAAAATCATCAAAGAATTATTAACAAATACTCATGAATTGGAAAATAACTGGAATACCAAATAGGTTTCCTCTCTCTATATTATATAAACAATAAAGGATTACAATTTCCATGCATAGCAATTGCTTAACTCCATGAAGAATTGGAATACCTAAGGGACAATTCGAATTCAGTGAGTGAGTCTAGCTTAACTCACTCCTTGCCATGCAATCTCACTCAGTTAACCACTTGACCAAAACCCTAATTGACTCACCAAACCCTAACTGAAGTTGGAGTGCAATAAATGACTGAATCTCAACTGAAGGAGATCAAACACATGTCATAGCAATCCAATCATCAAGTGCTAGTACTGCATGACTCCAATAAACCCTGATGAGGTTAACTGAAGCTGAACTGACCATCAAAAGTTGGTGAAGGTGCCTTGTTCACTCCAGTTCATTAAAATAATAATAAATAATCATTAAATAATATATTTAATGAATGGAGGTGCCTTAACTTACTTTAATTGACTGGTTGAACTGAAAGTAACCACCAGTTAGCAATTAGGTGCATGAATGTCACACAGATCACCCCTAGAGTGCTCTAGTTAGCCTCCTTGACTGTAGGATAAGGCTAAGTTAGCCTCCTTGACTGTAGGTAGGCGTGGGAGTGACTGGGATGATGGTAATTAATGCTCCACTGATGTCAATTAAACTTAGGATAGTGGTTTAACTAGGCCAATTTGACCGAAGGAGTGAGTATGAAGTTAAATGTCTCCAACACCCCCCCTTAAGCTATACTCAGGAAGAGTTAGAAAACATAGATGCATAAAATGATAGGGCCTTAGCAACAAAGGCCATAGGTCACCCTATACAATAAATTAACTGTGTAATATAACCAAGGAAACGGGGAAAACCTCATGGGAAAAAATACCCCCCCTCAAACTAAGCAGTAAATCAAGAATTGGTTCTTATATGCAGCAGCATCCTGAGACTGTGCATGTGAACCTCTGAATCCAAACTAAATGAATATGTCTAGAGGAATATTCCACTTTGGAATAATAACAATGCACTCAACTGAATCAGAAATATAAGCAGCTGCACGGTGAAAACTGGACCCATGTAGAGCAACTGAAATCATCTGAAGAGAGAGCAAAGGTTCTTGAGGATTCGAACCATGTGTGGAACACTCAAGAAAATGATATGTTGCAGCCTTGAACAGAAAACCATGAGTGGTAAAATCAGCCCCAAATATTAGGAGCAAGTGTCCAAGCGGATGCAGAATGTCTTCCTCTTTACTAGTTCTGTGAGGAGATGAGCTTGTGACCAAAGGTAGAGAATCCCTGGGAATCTGGAGAGCGAATGATTGAGCTCCATAATTTGATATAGCTTCAGAAATATCTAATGATTCACAAAATAAAATATCAGCAACCTCTTAAGAGGAAACTAACACCAAATCCCCATCATCAAAATTGAAGAAGAACTGCGGTACTTGATTTTTCACACCGGAATTGGTGAGAGCAGCTACAAGCATGGCTGAAAGATTTTGGATTTTAAAGTATGAACAAAATAATATCATATCATAATGTAAATCATATCTAAATAAGTTCACAACATATCCAAAACTGTGAAATGAAATCAAATCCCCAACAGCAGTTTTGTAGGAGACTTGCGGTACTTGTTTCTTCACACCGTTGATGAGAACAGCTACAAGTAGTACTGAAGGTTTATGAAACTGAAATTTTGAACCAATAAATATCATATCAGATCCAAATAATATCATATCAGATCCAATAATGTTCATATCATATCGAAAAGTATGTTCAACCGAGACGGTAGATGCACAGTTTTCTTCTTCTTTAAAATCCTGAATTTTGGTGCATGCAATCCTGCAGGAATTTGTTGGAAGATCTAGATCATGGGGAGCGAATGTGTCACTCTTATAATCTGATATTTTTTCCAAAATATCGAAGGTATTACATATTTTCACACCAGCAGCAACATTAGAGGGAGAAAAATCAATTTTCTCTTCACTTTCGGAAGCAATTACTGGTAAATTTTGCACAGAATTCAAAGGAAAATCACCGGTGAATGTTTGCATGGAAGTGCAACAGCATTTTTCTTCAATATCAGAGATTAGAATGTCTTCTTCCGTTTCATAAATATGAGAAGATGAGATATCAGAGATCTCATGAACTTCCGGAGCATCAGGAGAAGGAGTCACTTCATGGAGACTTCAATTCGAATCGAATGTGTAGAAGATTTTGCTTCATCTTCATCTTGAAAAACTTCATTAGAGAGAGTAGCGGCTGAGAATTTTGAGTGAAGAACTCTTGTGGTGCTGGCTGTAATCTCCAAAGTACTATTATGACCCTCATTGTGCTTGCCAAAGGTTCTGTCCAATATTGTCCAGACTTCCTTTGGGTATTCAACAAAAAAAATAAGGTAGCACAAGCTATCATCAAGGGCCAGAGCTATTGATCCAAAAGCTCTGTCAATGTCATTTAGCCAGTCATTCTCATTCTCATAAATCTCTCTTCCAATTCCAATAGACACATCATAGAGACCTCGTCTCTTGAGATATGCAATCATCTTCAACTTCCATTCTGAATAGCTTGTGAATGGGGTGAGAGGAGGGATTGATGAGTCCATTCGAAGTTGTACCTGTTAAGACCTGCAAATCAAAACAAAAAGGGCACCGTAAGGTCAGACAACCTGCACATTCTAGGCTTTCATCACACCCAGCATAGTCAATCAAGCAAGCTTGATCAACAAGTTCTTTACTTGGGATATTGAGTGGTAAGCCTTGGCTTCTGGTGCAGTGCTGGAATTTTGAGCTATTGCTCACTTTCCATGGAGAAATCTGTCAAAAAGCTTGTTCTTGAGAGATTGATCTTCATCCCGCCGTAAGCTCTGATACCATATTAATTCTTGCACATGATATAGGAACTAGGAATCAAAATCATCAAAGAATTATTAACAAATACTCATGAATTGGAAAATAACTGGAATACCAAATAGGTTTCCTCTCTATATATTATATAAACAATAAAGGATTACAATTTCCATGCATAGCAATAGCTTAACTCCATGAAGAATTCGAATACCTAAGGGACAATTCAAATTCAGTGAGTGAGTCTAGCTTAACTGACTCTTTGCCATGTAATCTCACTCAGTTAACCACTTGAACAAAACCCTAATTGACTCACGAAACCCTAACTGAAGTTGGAGTGCAATAAATGACTGAATCTCAACTGAAGGAGATCAAACACCTGGCATAGCAATCCAATCATTAAGTGCTAGTACTGCATGACTCCAATAAACCCTGATGAGGTTAACTGAAGCTGAACTGACCATCAGAAGTTGGTGAAGGCGCCTTGTTCACTCCAGTTCATTAAAATAATAATAAATAATCATAAAATAATATATTTAATGAATGGAGGCACCTTAACTGACTGTAACTGATTGGTTGAACTGAAATTAACCACCAGTTAGCAATTAGGTGCATGAATGTCACACAAATCACCCCTGGAGTGCTCCAGTTAGCCTCCTAGACTGTAGGTAGGCATGGGAGTGACTAGGATGATGGTAATTAATGCTCCACTGATGTCAATTAAACTTAGGATAGTGGTTTAACTAGGCCAATTTGACCGAAGGAGTGAGTATGAAGGTAAATGTCTCCACCATGATGATCATGGGCCATGAATAGATCAATGCTAAGCTACCACACATACCCTATATAACATATATTTGTACTATGAGTTTGATATGGTGGCCATTGATCAAGGTTTTAAATAGCATGGATGGTTTTGATCATTTCCCAATCCGTGATCCAACATCAAACAACATAGCCTTAAATAATTAACATTAAAATTTGGGGTTCATGGGACATGCCTGGTGTCAACCTAGGACATCACACATGCCCTATATAGGGAATATTTGGCCTATAAGTGAGATATGAATTTCATTTAAAGGTTTGGTATGATAGATATTGTTTTTATGGATTAAAAAGTCATGGTACAGGGGAAAGTTTTAGGGGTGAAATTTTTCTCATGGTCTAATTTTTCATTTTTTCCCCCAATACCATAAGACACTAGAAGCACCCTTGATATCTTTGACATGCAAAAAAATTACTTAATTTCGACCATCGTTATAAAATCTCAATCATCCTCTCATACTTTGGCTTGCTTATCTCTCTTCTCATTGTTATTGTTGTCTATTGGAAGCCACTTCAATCACCCTTCAGAGAAAGGGGAAAAGAACGAGAAGAAAGGATAATGGAGGGAAAACAAATAGCATGTTGAAATCAAAAGGAAAGATTTGTAGGTGACCCTAGGTCTATAATATAGTTATACAAGCCATTGTGTCTCGGTTTTATAAGTTCAACTCATATCTATAAATTCCTTTATAACTAGGTCACAACACCAAAAGTGTGTGACAAAGAATAATAGTGTGTTTATACCACAACATTAATTCCCAAGTTTAATTTGTGTCAAATATACGCCAATGTAATGTGCATCGAACACCAATACGTTTATACTAACGTGCATATCAAAGACGACAACCAAATCCACAAATGATTTCTTAAACAAATTCTTAATTAATCTCTCTCATCAATTCGATCAATTAATTATGCTTTATCAAACTCTCAACACTTTCATTATCAACACTGGACCAAAGAAATCCTTTTTAGACCATAGCTCACCACTAGACCAAAGAAATCCTTTTTAGACCATAGTTTAAAATGAATTTTTATTTAGACAAGACTTTAAAGTGTTGATTAGGATCTATTCGGCCAAGTTAATTGAAGACCCACCCTTCCAAAATGATCCTTATGAGTTGTGTTGATAGATGAAGGATCAGCCCTAGAAAGAGTTAGCCAAGGGCTTTATTGGGTGGTACCATTCATTCAGTTTCCTTCATAGTTATTTAAGTGGTCGTTTTATTTCAAGTTTATGTTATGACCTTTTAAACTATATGTTTTGGTTTAATCCACCATTATGTTTGGTAAACCAAAATATATTGCGAAAGTTAAACCATCCGAGAGTGAGAGATGTCGTTATCCCAAATAAAACCAAATATAAAATATTTTGAAACCCATAATTAAAAAGCAAGCTTTCAGAACTCTACACTACATAAATCGTTTTGATTCTGCACAGAGGAATGGATTTGATCACAACTTCATCCATGCCATATGATTGAGTAATTATTTGCCACCCTTCTGGGTCTTGGAATACTTCAACTAAATAAGAATCAACTTGTATACTAGTCCAAACTCCTACCTCTCGTCCTGAAAAAAGGTCTATATCGAGAAGCTTTGCAATACTTGGAAAAAATATTGTAGTAACTTACCACTAGTAAAGTGTTTCATAGAACTACAACAATGGCTATCAGGGAAAGACTGATGGTGGTGGTGGTGTAGTTGCGCTTGGTGGGTCCTTTAATTATGGATGCATCTGGTGAGGCTCCCCATCCAAACTCATATCTACCTGCTGAAATTTCCCTTAGACGAGATTGCTCCAGAGGAAAACTCATGGCCATATTCCTTAACAGATCTACTTCAAACCTATAAATTTGTTAAAAATACATAGATGTAATTAGTTAGTATGTTCGTGGAGAATGAAGGATAATAAACCCACTACAAAATCATAAATAACACCACTACAAATTCAGAGTGAATTGATGTATCTACACAAAATTGATGAGACAAATGCAAATCACCTCAGAGAAAGCGTATTCATGGTGTACTAAACTCTGCAAAATGATGGAATAGACTACACATTAGGAAAATATAATCCATGGGTACAATTTTCATGAGTTTTTGAGCTTCTTAAAGTAAAACCAACACATTCTAAACTTCTAAATTGAACTGATATTGAATCATAGACACCTAGCCCCGGGACTGCCAAATGTTATGGATTTCTTCTTTCACAATTTTGATTATAAAATCCCTATATTATAAAGCAACTAGAACCTAACCCAGAAATTTCCAAATTGTAGTGACAACAAAGATTTATTCATGTCCATATTTCTTCAAATTATAAAAATATTGTTAATGGTTTTATTCAGTTTTAGGTTTCATTTCAATTTTCACCCCGTGAATAAGAGTACCAAGGGCAGGGATTTGGTGAATACCAATGTTACCACAGGAAAATCAAGTGTTCCTGCTAGAAAATTACTAATCCAGGAAGCAAGATACTTCAGTGTGAATGGAACGACTAGCTTGTGATGTGTGACGAGATAGGTGGACCATTTGAACTATATGTTTTTGTTTAATCTGCCATTATGTTTGGAAAACAAAAATCTATTGCGACAATTAAACCGTTGGAGAGTGGCAGATGTTGTTCTCCCAAAAAAATTCAAATATAAAATATTTTGAAACACATAATTAAAAAGAGATCCATCAAAACTCTATGCTACATCAATTGTTCAATCCCATACGATTTTCTACAGAATGAGTTTCTGGAAACATGATTGAAAGGTAGTCCCTTCGCTTCGCGGGGCTTAGGACGAGCTGGTAACTCCATGAGTCTAGGTTTTGAATATCCCTGTATCTTTCTTTTGCGCTTTAACATTTAGTTTTCCAACATACATGAATTTACAGTTGGGAGGTCTCTAATGCGTGGCTAATTCTAATGAGTGAATTATATTGGTATTACAGTTGGGAGCTGTCTAATGCTTGGCTAATTCTAATGAGAAAATTATATTGGTATTTTCGTATGTGGTTGTGCAAATTCGAGTATTAGGGTTCCTCTAATATGTCGGTGATAAAATCTGTTCAAGGTTAGGGCTTGCTTCCACTAAAATTGTCTTAGAAGCTAGGAGTTGGATGTGTTTCTTTTTCCATGCTTATAAGTAGCATAGTTTGCGAACACAAGGGTTCTCATAAAAAAATATGTGATATTGATGTGCAGGGTTTAAACAACCAGATTATATTTTATCCATTTTCCTCTCCGTGTGTTGATACTCATGTTCCTGTCCATGTGTTGAGTAGCATCAAATTATTTAATTTTGTGCTTGGTTTCCCATGCATTGCAATCCTATCAATGGCCTATTAAACGTAATTGAACCTTATCAACGGTCGTAATTCTTTCCCGTGTGTCAATAAACTACCCGTGGTTTGCTTCCTATACAAAATGAGCTAAATCGATGGATTACGCTGATTCCAGTAGTTTTCTTATTTTAAAAAAGAAATTAATTTGGTAATTCTTGCATGTGTGTCAATAAATTGACAGTGGTTTGATTCAAAGAGGGTGAAAAAATGTTAACTGTATTTACCAACGTAGGAGGGCACTAAACATTCTTTGCTTGGGAGTGATTGATGCTTTTTTCATTTCATTTCGAATATGGTCCTTAATTTGAATGCAAGCTGAGTTGGGATCGAAGGTTCAAACCGCTACTTTGGATGTTAGTGGGATTGGAGAAACTTTGATTCTTCCCCACCGCTTTGTCAACATTAATGCGCCCAGGAACCTGTACTATAGCACGGTATTTTATATTAAATTGTAAGTAGCAAGTATATCTACATATATATAATACAACTAAGTTGTGTGTATTGGATATGGCTTCATTGTGAAAGATGGAATGGTGTAGGTTGCACTGACAAACTCCATAGACTAATGAAAGTAACCGATGATCTCCCAATGAGCTAAATCTATGGATTAAGCTGATTCCATTTGTTTTCTTATTTTATTATTTTAAAAATTACGATGCGTTGGGCGTTTAAAAATTGACAGGGCGACTAAAGATTGAGTAGAATCGTCCCCTTAATAAAACCTTCGATGTAATTACCAATGACTAAATTCTAAATTTGAGAGATAATAAAACCACCTTTACTAGTTTTTAGTTCCAAAAATTGTTCTCAGACTACTGAAGAACAAGCCAACACAATCTCATAAAATAAAACTAAGTAAAATAGGTTTCTAGGGTTTTGGTTTTACAATTTGTTAACAAGAGGGTAAGATCCCATCAGGCTAAGAAAAACACTAAATCATGTAACAGTGAAGGACTGAGATGCATTATATATGAAATATAAACTAGAAATAACATTAGCACAATACTAAGTTTTACCCACAGTTGAAAAGCATTCCATGAATAATAACCTCAAACAAGAAATGAATTTGTCAACTGAGTGACTACACCAATCAGAAATGAAACCAACAAATAGAATAATATGGGCTTATAGTTTGCATATATATCATAATCAGTCATCAATAATACATAAGAGTTTCTGAACTTAGCTCTGTATGCAGTAGCTTGGAAGCCTCCCCTTGTACAAAAATTTGAACCCCTTCTCATTCTAATTTCTTGATTTTTATCTTGGTTACATCCAAAAAATAGTTATTTAACTAAATAACTACCTTCTAGGCGATATCTTCTAACTGTTCTGGAACTTTCTTTTTTATTGGTGATGAATCAACCATCAAATAATCTCGTTTCTTACTCTTGAATTTTTTAACATTCAGGATTTGATCCTCTTCGAAATTCTCTTGAGAAGAGGAATCTTCTAATATTGTAATTTTCTCTTGAGCTAGCTTGGAATTTAAAAGTTTCTTCATGTTTAACCTCAACTTGTTCTTAGGTCTAGTTTTAGGTCTCCAACCTACACCTACTTCTCCCAGCATACTCAACGATATACCTTGATGTTTTATAGTTACAAGCTGAACAACTTCTCTTTTAACTCCTTTCATGACCAACTTTTCTTCAAATCCTTCTTTTGAGCTTTGTGTATTATCAACCCTCAATTTATCAAGCACTGGGGTTTACATTCTTTCTTCATGTAAATTGGTAGGAGTCTTCTCTTGTTCTAAAACACATTTACCTTCTTCCTGGTTCGTATATTCATTAAAGGTATTTTCTATATCATCTTCATTGATTTCTGCTACATCTTCTAAATTCCGCACTTGAAATTTCAACTGATTATCTTCATCAATTTTATTTTGCTGTTCACCTACAGGCTCTTGAAGTTTCTGTGTAGAAGAATCCACTTGAGTAGTCTCTTCTTCTGCTTCAATAATGACTTCTTTCTTCAATTTTTTAACAAGGCTATGTGATTTATTCATTTGTCTCCTTTTTGAATGGTCTTTCTTTTCGCTTTGAAACCCTGACCAGAACAAAAAGTAATCCCAAGTCTTTCCTTTCTTTTGGAGCACAGTACTGATAATCAATGTTATCAATCCATGATACAAAATGGACTGTTTAGTGTGATCTTGATGCTCCCTTACCCTGCTTGACATCTTCTGCAATATTTTTAGGAAGAAACAGGGGAGATTCATCTTTGACTCATGACTTAATTGTTGTAGAAACCTGATATGATATTTAAAAACAAAGGCATATCTTCCCTCACAGGTTATATAACTCTGCAAAATCTTAATTGGCTCCCTCCATTCAGGATTAAAATTCAGTATATGCACCCCCTTGCCCCAATCTGCTACAACATTAGGCAACAAGAAATTCCCTGAATTAAAAACAAAAGGCACTTTCTTGAACCAAAACTCACCCTGATCAGCAATGCATGTAGCTTCTGCTATCAACTCTTTAGTTAATTCAATTTTTAGGGTATTAAACAAGATTGTGTCTTTCTCTAATCCTTGAGTGAATTCTTATGAAACATTTGAATAATAACCATCAATTTTTTCAAAATATAGAAACCAACCTACTTCTTGAAACAATTTTGCACATTTAGGAAAGGTTTTAGCCCATGTCATGTCTGAAGGCTTAGCTTTGTTTGTCTTGCCACTTCTCTTCATTTTCTGTAATGAACTCTAACTGTTTTTCCTTCAGAAAATAATCAAAACTATTTCGAAAGTATGTTATATCAATCAGTAGACAAGAGGCTGAGAAAATTTAGAACCCTAGATATGAATTTTTCTTAAACAATTGATAAGTATTTTGAAACAATTCCACTGACAAAATGAACTAATAATTGAACAAAATCAGGTTCCCAAGCTTGAAACTTCTTAATCAACACCCATAACTAATCTTCTATCAATGCAAGCTCAAATTTGTGAATGATGTCAGCAATCAGTTGCATACTTGTCATAATAATGGTTTCAATTGCTAAAAATATGCTATCGTGTCTTCCCAAGTGTCCAGTAAACCTCCATAGCTCTATCTTCAACTGCCACAACTGCGCCAGTCACTTACTCTGCAAACCCTAAAACTGTAACCACCTTCCTCACAATATCTTCCAACCATGAACTGNCCCTCCATAGCTCTATCTTCAACTGCCACAACTGCGCCAGTCACTTACTCTGCAAACCCTAAAACTGTAACCACCTTCCTCACAATATCTTCCAACCATGAACTGCTAGGTATCAGCATGATCTATGTAATATTTCATACATCTAAGAAATTTGTAACTAGCTTCGAATTACTCCCATCGTGCACTATCATTACTGTTTGAAGGATCTCTATTTCCCAAATTTCGGACATCTGCAACTTGCCTGAATAATACTTGTATTAACTTGAACACTTGTCAAAATGATTAGTAAGTATTATACATGTATCATTCTCCTTTCACAGATGTGAAAACTCAATCATTTGCAAATTTGAAAACTCAAGAGAAAACTTACAATTTTTTAAAGGCCATGACTTTCTTGTAGCGCTCTAGTTCACGATTTCTGCCTTTGTGCTACATGAATATCTGATTAATGTTTTTTGACAAAAGGATTAAATACAAAGGGTTAAATTATGTAATCAAACTTTGATTAAACCTTATGATATCTCTTTCCAACCTTTCAGAAATATATACACTTAATAAGCCCATTAAAACTATGAAAACAACTAAGTAAAGTAAATTTAAAAGGAAAAATAAAAAATAAAAAATAAAAATATGCTCATTATCAAAATACCTCAAAAACCAAGCTCAAAATATTAAAAGAAATAAGAAAACCATGTTTTGAAAATAAATCATATAGTCTAAAACATAAAACAAAATATAGCTATAATATCTCTCTCCTGCTGCAGTATGAAGTCCCTCTTATGAGGCTTCAAGAACCTGTAGATCAGTTCCTTCTGCCATTTAACTGAAACTATCTGCTACTCTGCAAAACATCCATTGGGATATGGAGTCTTTATTCAATCCTTCACACACCAGTATATATAATGAAATTCAAATCTCTTCCCTTCAAATATTGTAAAAGTATTTGAGGAACCTTCCATTTACTTAATCAAATTGTAATCCCATTTCCAATGTAACCAGGCAAAAATTTCAAAAACCCACCAAAACTTGCTTCCAACTCCGAATATATGTATAATACGAAATATTGGAAAACATGAAGAGCAAAGATATAGCAACTTGTACTCACTTTCATCAAATGGTGTCTCTAAGATAACAAATTTATAATTTACTGTTGAATCTAAATAATCTGCCACTGGATCATTAAAAATTCCAAAATTTACCTCTTCCTGTTCTATGAAAAATATAGGCTGTCCATAAGAATATTTTGTTCCATGAATATCAACCAGACATTGGTGATAAAAGACATCAGGATCATCCTGAATTTGCTCCGGAATTTTTTGGACAATATCATAATAATGTCAACAAGCTAAACCTCCTTTTCCACACTGTCTTCAAAAGGATAACTATCATACATTGGCTCTGGTTTTTCAAGGATAATGGACTGAATTCATTCGTGAATCTGCTGATCATATTCTACCATATCACACACATCACACATTTCTAGGTATTTCTTTTCAATTTCATCATCATATTTATAAAAAAATAGAGCATATTCATAATGGTTTTGAACAACATATTTATCATAACCATGAATATAAGAAACTTCTGATATAACGTTAAAAATTTCAACAACCTGGCTTTCATTGATTTTAGTATCAAAACAAAAGGAATATAATTCATCACATAATTCATGTTTGGAACCCCAATCTCTTCATCATAATGAGGAGCATTCTGGGAAATTTCAAATGATGACGCTGAAGGTTTGTGTTTTTATTCAATACATGGATGATTTTCAGTATCAATGCCACAAATTATAATATTCTCCTTTTCCAGACATACCATGCCATTTGTATCTTCATCACTGAAATATAGCATGCAAGAACCCAAATTTTTTTCTACAACATATAGTGGATGGTTCGTTGGATTCCTATCGTCAGTAACAATATAAGCAAACTGCAATTCTCTATACAACCTCCTATTTTCACCTCCAAAAACAAGAATTGTTGCATATGTCAAATCCATCTGCAAGGTACCTCCTACTTTCTTATCCCAATACATAGAAAGAAGCATTCCAAATTTAGGTGTGATATCTTCCCTACTACATCCATAATAACACTCTTCATTGGTAGTTGTGTTAAGTTAACCACCATGTCCTTTATTCCTCCCAAACACTTGACAACTCTAGAATCAAAAGCATGCAAGTCATGATAAGATTTTGTTATGCTTAACCCCAAAGCTTCCATGACTGCTTTTGGCATTAAATTGTGAGATGCACCTGAATCCAAAAGACAGTTGTTAATCATCTGATCATGAATGGTTAATGTGATATAAAAAGGTGGAGATGAACTCACGTCATTTTAACTTTTCTCTTCCAAAGAAGATCCAATAAAAATTTTGGGATTCTCTTCCTGTAAATTTACTGTGTCTGAGGGTACTTGACTGGTTGCTGAACCCATCATTTTTAAAATTGAATTCTTATAACAGGTTTTTTTTATCAATTCAGTAAAAAGCATTGGGATTTTAACTTTTCACAATTCATTTTCAAAGTTAAAATTATGCATGTTCTTATTCACTTCTTCAACTTTAATAGGCTTCTCTCGATTATCCTGATTCTGTCTTTTTTCTAGTGCTGGACTGGATGGTTGTTTAGGAGGAAGGACTTCCTTCTTTCTAGGGTTTTGAGCTACCTGATTTGGTCCTGACCTCATACTTAGTGTCTTCTTAGGCTCAGACTGATATATATCAGTTGTTACTTCAAGGTTTAAATCATCTTCTGTCTGAAAAACATTTGCATCATAATATTCAGAATTGAAAAACTCTTCCTCAGTTACAAAACCCTCAATCAACAAGTCCCCTAAAATATTTATATCTGGATTTGTATCTTCAAACTGTCCATCTTCCTCTTCTTCTCCTTCATTAGTGACATTGTTTTGAAGTGGGGGTGGCACCTTTTGATCTTCAACTTCTCTTCTTTCTCTTTGTATATCATTATTCCTTCTCTCTCTGGGAATAAACCGCGGTGCAAACTGTCTTCTAAACTGATTAGGGTTATTAGGGTTTTTGTCCTCTTCCTGAGAAGGTCTATTAGAATTCTTCTCTAATTCCAATTTGTTTAATTTTGCTGTTAGAATTTTCACTAATTTTTCCATTTCATCAATTTTACTATCGCTGACTATGATGTTGAAACTATTGGAGCAGCTTCTTTTTTACCTTTTTTGTCATAAGCTTGCTGATCTGAATTTACTTTTAGTCTATTAGATGCTAGGATATTGGATTCTACTTCTAATGCTGCTTCTTGCCTGTTCAATAAACTGACTGTTCTTATTTCTCTCAGATGTAAAGAAAACTCATGATCAAAGGCATTGGCATAGGTGAGTTTCGCTGAAGTTTCAGAGAGTTTGATTTCTATAGGAATTATACCATACATTTTGTTAAACCTCTTAGAAAAATCAGCTATGGTTTCATCTTTCTTCCTTCTTAGGGATCCAAACTCTGTAATATAGTATGTATGGTCTTTGGTATCACCCCACTACCTTATGAAGACATCTTGAAGTTCCTCAATCAAAGTAATTGAATTTGCTGGTAGTTCCCTAAACCACCTTCTAGCCTCTCCATCCAGAATCTGTACGAACATTCTCATCCACACATCCTTTGCCTCAATGTTTTGGTTATCTGCATAGATGAGAAATGCATCATAGTGATTCTCAACTGTTGTCTCACCCTGCCCATTGAACCTTGGTAAATATTTCTGATAATCCCCTCCAGGGAGAGCATTTAAGGGCTGAGCAAGAACTGATGGAGCATACCTAGCTTCCACCATCCTATCCATCATATCTAATGGAGGTTGCTGAGCTTCCATTGTTAAACTACTAGGGTTTGCTGCAGGAAAAGACTTATTTACTAGACTGGTACTTGGCTGAAAAGGGCTCTTATTGACTTTGAACTGAAACAAAGGAATTTTTCCAGGGGATAGGGTTTTTTCCTTTTTGAAGGACTAAGGATCAGTAAAGATCTGAAAACTGCTAACAGGTATTGTAGGTGTTAACCATGATGAATCTTGTTTTTCTTCCTTTGCAAGTGAAAAGGGTGACAATAGGTCAATTTGATCAGGGATACATAAAGCTGGAGGTGATTGTGACTTCTTAATTTTCCTAGATTCTTTCAAAATTTGCTTTGGGTCTGAGACACCCAAGTGTAATGGTGAAGTTGGTCTACCTCTTGTTCCAACTCCCTTAGTAGCCACTGTGAACTGTTTGGTGAAATGTAGTCTTAATGATTTGCTGGTTTTGTCCACCTCTCAAAACCAGTTGAATGATGAATACCCTAGGGAAAGTATGCTTTAGCTTCATCCCTAGCAATGACACCAAATATTTTAGTGCCAAAAATTGTTTTCAAACTACTAAAGAACAAGGAAACACAATTTCATAAAATAAAACTAAGTAAAATAGGTTTTTAGGGTTTTGGTTTTACAATTTGTTAACAAGAGGGTAAAATATCATGAGGCTAAGACAAACACTAAATCATGTAATAGTGAAGGACTGAGATGCATTATATATGAAATGTAAACCAGAAACAAATAAGCACAATATTGAGTTTCACCCACAATTCACAAGCATTCCATGAATAATAACCTCAAACAAGAAATGAATTTGTCAACTGAGTGACTACACCAATCATAAATGAAACCAGCAAATAGAATAATATGGGCTTATAGTTTTCATATATATCATAATCAGTCATCAAGAATACATAAGAGTTTCTGAACTTAGCTCTGTATACAAAACCTTGGAAGCCTCCCCTTGTACAAAAATTCGAACCCTTTCTCATTCTAATTTCTTGCTTTTTATCTTGGTTACATCCAAAAAACAATTATTTAACTAAATAACTACCCTCTAGGAGATATCTTCTAACTGTTCTGGAACTTTTTTTTTATTGGTGATGAATCAACCATCAAAGAATCCCATTTCTTACTTTTGACTTTTTTAACATTCAGGCTTTCATCCTCTTCAAAATCCTCTTGAGAAGAGGAATATTCTAATATTGTAATTTTCTCTTGAGCTAGCTTGGAATTTAAAAGTTTCTTCATGTTTAACCTCAACTTGTTCTTAGGTCTAGTTTTAGGTCTCCAACCTACTCCTACTTCTCCCAGCATACTCAAAGATCTACCGTGATGTTTTCTAGTTGCAAACTGAACAAATTCTCTTTTAACTCCTTTCATGACTAGCTTTTCTTCAAATCCTTCTTTTGATCTTTGTGTATTATCAACCCTGAATTTATCAAGCATTGGGGTTTCCCTTATTTCTTCATGTACATTTGTAGGAGTCTACTCTCGTTATAAAACACATTTACCTTCTTCCAGGTTCGTATCTTCATCAAAGGTATTTGCTATATCATCTTCATTTCTTTCTGCTACATCTTCTAAATTCTGCACTTGAAATTTCAACTGATTATCTTCATCAAATTTCTTTTGTTGTTCACCTACAGGCTCTTTAAGTTTTTGTGTAGAAGACTCCACTTGAGTAGTCTCTTCTTCTGCTTCAATAATGACTTCTTTCTTCAATTTTTTAACAAGGCCGTGTGATTTATTCATCTATATCCTTTTTTAATGGTCTTCCTTTGCACTTTGAAACCTCGACCAAAACAAAAAGTAATCCCAAGTCTTTCCTTTATTTTGGAGCACAGTACTGATAATCAATTTTATCAATCCATGATGGAAAATGGATTGTTTAGTGTGATCCTGATGCTCCCTTGCCCTGGTTGACATCTTCTGCAATCTTTTTAGGAAGAAAAAGGGGAGATTCATCTTTGAATCCTGAATTAAGTGCTGTAGAAACCTAATATGATATTTAAAAACAGAGGCATATCTTCCCTCACAGATTATATAAATCTGCAAAATCTTAATTGGATCCCTCCATTCAGGATTAAAATTCAGTATATGCACCCCCTTGCCCCAATCTGCTACAACATTAGGCAACAGGAAATTCTTTGAATTAAAAAAAAAAGGCACTTTCTTGAACCAAAACTCACCCTCATCAACAATGCCTGTAGCTTCTGCCATCAACTCTCTAGTTAATTCAATTTTTAGGGTATTAAACAAGACTGTGTCTTTCTCTAATCCTTGAGTGAATTCATATGAAGCATTTGAATGATAACCATCAATTTTTTCAAAATATTGAAACCAACCTGCTTCTTGAAACAATTTTGCACACTCAGGAAAGGTTTTAGCCCATGTCATGTCTGAAGGCTAAGCCCTGTTTCTCTTGCCACTTCTCTTCATTTTATGTACTGAACTCTAACTATTTTTCCTTCAGAAAATAGTCAAAATTATTTCAAAAGTATGTTATTTCAATCAGTAGACAAGAGGCTGAGAAAATTTAGAACCCTAGATATGAATTTTTCTTAAACAATTGATAAGTATTTCGAAACAATTCCACTGACAGAATGAACTAATAATTGAGCAAAATCAGGTTCCTAAGCTTGCAACTTCTTAATCAACACCCATAACTAATCTTCTGTTAATGCAAGCCCATATTTGTGATTGATTTCAGTAATTAGTAGAATACCTGTCGTAATAATGGTTTCAACTACTAAAAATATGCTATATTGTCTTCCCAAGTGTCTAGTAAACCTCCATAGCTCTGTCTTCGTACTGCCACGACTACGCCAGTCACTTACTCTACAAACCCTAAACCTGTAACCACCTTCCTCACAATCTCTTCCAACCACAGACTAC
This sequence comes from Pseudotsuga menziesii, assembly GCA_001517045.1. Lineage (NCBI taxonomy): Eukaryota > Viridiplantae > Streptophyta > Pinopsida > Pinales > Pinaceae > Pseudotsuga > Pseudotsuga menziesii. The sequence continues at coordinate 238,084 of LPNX010567708.1, forward strand.
CAGGTTTCAGCATGATCTCTATAAGCTTTCATACATCCAAGAAATTTATAACTAGCTTTGAATTACTCCCATTGTGCACTGTCATTACTGTTTAAAGGATATCTATTTCCCAAATTTTGGATAGCTGCAAATTACCCGAATCATCCTTGTCTTAAATTGAACACTTGTCAAAATGATTAGTAAGGCTTATACATGTATCATTCTCCTTTTACACATGTGAAAACTCCAATCATTTTCAATTTTGAAAACTCACGAGCAAACTTACAATTTTTTAAAGGCCACGACTTTCTTGTAGCGTTCTAGTTCATGATTTCTGCCTTTGCGCTACATGAATCCTTGATTAATGTTTTTTGACAAAAGGATTAAATACAAAGGGTTAAATTATGTAATCAAACATTGATTAAACCTTATGCTATCTCTTTCTGAACCTCTCAGAAATATATACACCTAATAAGCCCATTAAACTATGAAAACAACTAAGTAAAGTAAATTTAAAAGGAAAACTATAAAATCAAAAATAAAAATATGCTCACTATTAAAATAACTAAAAAACCAAGATCAAAATCTTAAAAGAAATAAGAAAACCATGTTTTGAAAATAAAGCATATACTCTAAAACAAAAAACAAAATCTAGCTATATTACTAGTGAAAATTTCAGCAAAAGCTAAACAAAGATTTAAGAGTCATGCAATCAAAACCTTTCATAAATAGTCTACTATGATATAAACGGGTCATTAATCATGTAGAACAAGTACTGGAAGGCATAAAAAAATAGTTTATGGTCTTTTGAACCATAGGAAAAGTGGCCTCACACAAGAAAGAGTTTTTAATATAGAGATGTCCTCTTATAAGGCCAAAGATGTAAAAACATTTGATCCACTTCTTCAAAGTAACACTATTGAAATTATTGAAATGCTTGTTGCTTCATTTCATTTTAAACCAAGACCAAAATGTACTTAAGAGTACAAAGAAAGTTAGCTTTTGTGTTAATATTGATATCCACTTCTTCTGCCTTGGATGTTCTTGATAAAAATGAGGGTATGGATGGGGGGGTTTTCCAAAACAACCTTGTAGGGTGAAATTTTGGTAGCACCATGATAGGTGGTATTGTACTACCTTTTTGCAAGGGGGCGTAGGGGGGATGGGGGAAATACTAAACCCAATGGCCATATCAGTCAATGTAAAACCCAATGGCTAATAATATTTTTATGGTCAACACCTCACAACCTATATTACTTGTTATTAAATCCAATATCTCAAGTTTTGTAGTATCCAGAAGTATTATGACATGTATCATCATCGTGGAAATCAACGTTGTAATCATCATCATCATCATCAATTCCATATGGTACATCAACATCATCTTGATCATCATCCTCATTATCATCATCATCGTCAGATCATCAACAAAATCATCATCGTCATTGTCATTATGGTCACATATATGCCATTAGTGTTCTTAATCTCTCATCGACATTAGGATTCATATCATGTAATTGTTAAGGTCATTTATATGTCGTTATAGTCATTTCGATGATAGTAGGGTTGTTTAGATGTCGTTATAGACATTTAGGTGCCATTAGAATCAATTAGGATCCAAAAGTGTACCACATGCATAATCCTCATTGGCATCCACATCCACGTCATCATCATCATCAAACGATAAATCAACATCATTGTCATTGTCGTAGTCATCATCAATATAATTGCAACAATAATGAGCAAGGAGCCATACTACCTCAGAAGAATTGATGATTATATTTATCAAATCATATCCATAAGCTCCATCATAATTATCATAATGCATCATCATCAGGTTGTTAGGGCCAATCATATGCCATTAGGGTCTATCAAATATTGTTGGGGAGACATAAATGCCATTAGAGGAATTTAGGCGAAATTAAGGTATTTTACCCCTCATTAGGATTAATCAAGGTCCAAAAGTGCCATGATTGCGACCATTTAGGTGCCACTATGATAAATCATGATCCAAAAGTACTATCACATGAATCACGATCATTGACATTGATATATCTGACGTTATGTCAGACTTTTTTTGAACACAATTACTAGCTCTAAACCTAGTGCAATTCCTAGTGCAGTTCCTTTCAAAATTTCTGGTATTAATCCAGGTACTATACCTAGATCTATACCTGGCGCTATGTTGGATGTTTTCTGGGCACAATTCCTGGCTCTATACTTGTCACTATGTTGAATGTTTTTCTTGCTGAAATTCATGGCGCAATTATTATCGCTAACCCTGGATTAATATATGGTGCTATGCTATTCGGGACATTTTTTTGGATTCTATTCTTGGCGTTATATGGGATGCTTTTGTGGACACTAATTGGGACGTTAATTGGGATGATAATTGTGATGCGAATTGGGACACTAATTGGGACGTTAATTGGGATACTAGTTATCATGCAAAATAGTGCCAACTTTTAAAAAGGGATGATAATTGGGATTCTAATTGGGACACTAATTGGGATTCTAATTGGATGTTAATTGGGATGCTAATTGGGATGTCAATTGGGATGCTAATTAACATCCAAATTAGCGCCAAATTTTAAGAAGGGACACTAATTGGGATGCTAAAGGAATGCTAATTGAGATTCTAATGGGGATGCTAATTGGGACACTAATTGGGATGCTAATTAGCACCCAAAATAGCGCCAACTTTAAAAAAGGGATTCTAATTGGGATGCTAATTGGGATGCTGATTGGGATGCTAATTGGGACGCTAATAAGGATGCTAATTAGCATCCAAAATAATGCCAATTTTTTAAAAGAGACGCAAATAACACCATTAAAAGTTCCATCTCGTGGAAAAGAGTCCACTTTGTCCAAAAAATTGATGAAAAATACACTAAAAGTGATAGTGGATGCTAAAAAGGAAGCTAAAAGAGATGCTAATCACAGAGTTTTTTTGTAGTGGATAGGGTGAGTGGGAGAGAGAGGGAGGAAGATGGAGAGATAGGGAGAGATATGGAGAGGGGAGAGAGAGAGGGAAAGTCGAGGAGAGGGGGAGGGAGAGGGAGGGAGAGGTAGAGGGAGATAGAGAGACGGTTACTATGGAGAGAGAGAGAGAGAGAGAGTAGTGTTGATTGTGGTGATTGCTATCTTGGAGCCACCTGTGTGAGAAGCACGAGAACACTTCCCATAACCTTTTTAGTGGACAAGAACTGTGTTCCGATCAAGATACCAAATATCATAGGTATTAATTAATTAATTGTTTTTTATCATCTAATTCAAAACCACATATCTCATATTATTTTAAATTAATGATCATATCGTTTTTCAGGAAACAATGTATGTTATAAGAACTTGCATGACAAGGCCTTGGATATTTTTGAGCTCTCCATTTGAACATGGTGGAATGATAAAAATAACTAAATTAAAGATAATATAATTGACCATATGGTCAACTTGTCTGGTAATACATTCAACAAAAGAGGTGTCACCTCAACAACTGGATTGAATTTGAAACATGTGAGGCACCAATATAGGGTTAATTTTAAAAATAACCTTAAGTATGAGAATCCTTCGATGGTTCCAGAGAAGGAATGGAAGGCCCTCATAGAGGATGCAAATTAGAAGGCGTTGAGAAAATAAGGAAAGTCTCCACGTGTTTTAGCAAGGTATGGTGCATATGATAATTTTTAACGAAATATGTTGAATTTTTATAGTTTTAAATAAAAATGTGAAATATGACATATTTCAAACTCTTCATAGGCTCCCTAACACCTCTAAAGTGACAAAGGAAAGATTTGAAAAAAACGACTAGCACAAATTGGGCCAGGTTGGATATCAAAAACTAAAATCACGAATTGTAAGGGTCAATTGATTAACTGTGGTCAAATTTATTTAACTAAATTGAATTAATTAATGATTTATTACAATAAAATTTGATGATGTTATGAGTTTCAAAGAAATACGTTCCAATCACTACCATGAAAGAAGACTTGGAGCTTAGTTTCGAGTATGATTTTCAAGGTGTAGTGGAATATAAAAACAGCTTGGAGAAAACCTCACTTTCCCCATAGATGCATACACAGGTAAATAACATCAATAAGGACATCATTGTAATATACTTGTAAAATCTATTTATGATTGATTTATATCACTAATAAATAATTTTGTTTGTGTGTTTTAAGCATGAGAGCAAAAAAAGAAGTGAGGGTAGCGATACTGAACTTGTACAAGATGATAGTGGATAGCTTCCTCATGATGGAGGTGAGAATCCTATCCATTTAGGTGTGTATTATATAATAATAGAATTATTTACTATGATTATAAATATTTAATTGCTAGCATGCACTTATGAATTTTGTTCTTTCAATGGAAGAGAATGTAGTTGATGATGTTCAACTAGAAGAGGAACAAATGGCACAACCAATGAATAGTGTAGTTGGCATGGCTAGATCACCAAGTAAAGAACATTGTAATGACATTAAAAATAATGTAATACTTATATTAGTAATAAGTAAACATATCTATATAATTGTTCTTGTTATTGCAATTTATGCCCCTTTGCAGCGTCCTCCACACATTTATCATCGGCGTACCAAAGGTATGGTACATGAGTGCATGCAAACCGAATCAATACAACGAGAGGACATGATAAATACATTGGTGTATGAAAATGATGAAGCCCCAATCATGAATTTTTTGAAAAAAGATCGAATCTGAATAATTGTTTGTTTAAATTTAAGACTCGAATTTTTTAGGACTATCTTTATTGATATAAAGTTTTTTTTCAAACAATTCTTGAATTTGGTTGACTATGGTTAATCGCTACACAAATTCAATGGAAAAGTTATTTAGTATTGGAAGCCAATTAAAATCATGACTTTGGAATTTCCCTCGTATGCATTATTTCTTTACCAAAAAAATCAAAGATAAGGATCATGAAAAACCTATTGCGAAATGAATGTTAGAAAAGTAGAAATGCTTCTTATAAAGAGTAGTTTGCATGTGGGATTATGATTAAAATAATAATTTTTGGATCTATTGCTTGAGACAAAATAATATTCAATTATTCTATTGAATTAATTTACTTTATTCTATTTTATTGGTCTATGATATGTGGTTTTCTTTTTTCAAGAATGATAATGTTCATATTTTAGTGCATTGTTTCTAAGGAATTAATGGAACAATGCTAGGGGATCTAGTTGTGTAGATGCAGTAGAGTGCATAATTTGTGCAATATATGTTTATGTATCTAGCATTTAAAATCCTAGAGTTAAGGGAAAATTGCATCATGGTCCCTCTACTGCATTTAAAAATAGTAAAAGTTAGTTGGCAAAAAATCATCTATCATGGTTCATGTGCAATAGAGTGTTTTGTTTTTTCGTGAATTCTTTGTCACACTATACAATACCACACTAGAGATAGGGTATGGGAAATTGAGAGAGGTGTGAGGGGGAAGAGGGGTCATATGATATTTCACCTTCACATGGTTGGCCATGTTTAGTTGAGAATAAATTATTCTTGAAACAAAGAGAATATCATTAAGGTATTCCACTTTACTCTTTATAGAGTCTTGTACATGTTTAAATGCTTGTTTATTTTCTTAATTATTGTTTATTCATACAAAATTTTAATCTTTGATGATTTATGTATATATTGGTGATGGAGATGCAACTTTTGGGTGGATGCATATTAAATCATCACCAGAATAGCATACATTATTTTATTTATTTAGTTATTTATTGTGCTTTCACTTTGTGGTATTTATAGGTTTTAAGTATACTATTTATTCAATAATTATTTTTGTTTTCACTTTGTATGGTTGATAGAAATTAATATTTTACCTGGATCGGCAATGGCCTACTCCATTTGAGGTATTTGTTATAAGTTATTTATATATGAGTAATTTTCTTGGTAGTAATGGTTATAATTCAAAATTTAACCTATATATTAACAAACTAAGAGATCCATTTTATATGATAACTAAGAGATCCCTCAATATAATATCAAGTGATCAAGTTTCATAAATATATGGAGATAAGGGTGTGAAATTAAAGTTTGAAACTTTCTTGATGTGGTCTGAAGAAATGTCCTTAAAATATCAGAAGGTCATGGATATTGCTAACATGTTTAACTACATGGTTACCCCCATCCCATATACAAAAGGGAGACAAAAATAACCATAAAATCCACTGCAATATTATTATTTTTCCATACTTTGGATAAGATCTTTTTCACAACCTTAAATATTTACATCTCCAAATCAATAGAGAAAAGAAGTCAAGGACCAAAATACACGATGAATTTCGGAAGAAATATTGTACAAATAATCACATGTTTAGATCATATACTTCCATCATCGAGGAGGATAAGGTAAACAAACATAGACTATATTGTTGCTTCATGGAATTTTCCAAGGCATTTGGCATATTTCCTAGGCATTTATTAGCTAATAATCTTAAGGCCTCAAGTCTTCCACCCTTGGTAGTATCACTTGCGATGACACATTATGAGACCATTGTTTAAACAAAACGGATGATGATTTATGAAACATAGGAGATACAAGGTAATACTTAAGTAATTGAAAAAGGATTCCACTCTCTCCTACATTTTTTGGACTCTGCTTTAAAAAACAGAAATAAATCATATCAAATTCATTGAGTTACATAGATGGTCCCTTACTCTTAAAAGTATCTATTTATATTATATGATTTTCATGTGACATTGCCATAATTTCCCACTCATTTGGGGTCCTTTGCAAACAACTTGACATATTGGCTTCTTTTTGTGATCTCATGAACTTTAGGTTAATTTGGGGAAAACGAAAGTCATAAATTTTAACATTCATAACAGAAAGCAAGCAATGTGATTGTTACATTTAAAAGTTAAAATTGTTAATTTAGTCTCTTAATATGTATATTTGGGGACCCTTTCCTAGAAATCATGTTTTATCTTTACTCCAGTAGTATAAGTTGGACCGAGAAATGGGTATAAGGCTCTTACATCCCTTGAAATGTATTTTTTCAACCTAAATTTCAAGCCATTTGATTGAAGGGTTGACTCTTTCACTCATTGATCACACCTACCCTATTATATGTGTGTAATATTTTGGGACCCTAAATTTGGAGTATTATGAACTAAGATAAAGAGAATGTTTACATGATGTTATCCAAACATGTTAATTCTAAGAGAACAATGCTATCATTCTTACATAATTTGGAACAACCCCAATTATTGATTCAATGATCTTTCATGTGGTCATGATGATACACATGCTCAAACAAATGGGAAATTCATAAAGTGGTATCTTATGCATCCATATATTACTCCAAAGTATCCTATGGAGTATAATAACATGGGATCAATTCATGTTTCTATGTGAGACCCCCTTCATGGATTGACCTCATGACCTTGATATTATAATACACCCCCTTCCTTTTTTTACTAAATGATTGCATTATTTCTAAAGGAAAGATAAAGAAAGGTGTTCATAAGTTAATATCTTGTTGCAGCTGCAACTATTCTCCCCTAATTTTCTTAAATTTTTGGGTCCCTCCTCATGATTTAGCATTATTATTGATCGTTGAACTCTCAAGCCTTTTGGGCATGCTGTCCTTTCGAGTAATTTTGAAGATTGATTGTCGGCCTGTTTAAAATCGCCATGTTTGTTTTTCATGTTGGGTCGTGGACGTGAATTTAGTTTGCTAGCCAAGGATAAGTTAAGTATTTTGTTCTTTAAGGCTACTGTTTCGGAGGTAGAACGATTTTTAACCTTTGCTGATTCTTAAAACTGTTTGAGCACTCATTGTTTTTGGTTAAATCGGTGGCTGATAACTTGTTTCTCTTCCGCCGTTGTGGATCCCAAATCGATTAGCCATCCGAAACATAAAGAGCCCCGACTGACGATGTACGTTTACCTTTCAGTCGTGCACCCAAAGCCTTTTCTCTTCCGGCGTTGCGGCTGAGAAAACCTTTTCGCGTCCGATGTCGAAGCCTTCTGACTTCTGACCAAATTTTTCCCACCCACATTGCGTGTCTTCAGCCTTTTCCCTTCCACCATTGCGGCTCTCAAATTCATTGGGCTTCCGAAAGGGAAAGTCGTCTGATTTTCGATTCAAATTTTGCCTGCCCTCCCGTCGCCTGTCAGTAGCATTGACTCTTCCACTGTTGTGGCCGGGAAAGCCATTTGGATTCTGATGTTGGTTTCCTCCTGATTTCCGCCGTTGGTTTTGTTATCACAAGCCTAGACAAGAACGAGGTAGTATAGTCGGATTTTGTAAAATGACGATGGTGCACCCGACCATTTCCCGTGGATTAGCCGTTTAGTCAATTTGGTTTGCTGCTGTGGTTTAAATGCGTTTCCCACAAATGATGCTTGTCGTTTGATTGCAGGTATTTTCTGGAGATCGGTCAAGGGAGGCAGACCGTTTGATGAAGGTAGAGCCGAAACTAGCAGGATCATAAGATGGACAAACCAAAGAAAGGACAAAATGAAAGGTGACAAAGGAGCAGTTCTGAAAGGTCCGGCAGTTACTTAGCCAATCATGGGCAGGCGTAGAAAAGATAAATGAATATGAAGCATTGGGGAGATGAAAGGTCATCCGTTTGGTGGACAGCCCAAATGATCTGCGGCTGTAGTTTAAATACTTGAAAGTTAGAATTTAGAAGGGACTTTTTCCCTGGAAAAACTTGTAATCCATTTGCTTGTAAGAGGAACTATTTCATTTTACAATCAGAAACTACAACTTTTTCCTGCTGGAGAAAGCGAAATGTGGAATGTATCAAATGCAATTAAATGAGCCATGTTGAAGGGGAACTATTTCGTTTTCAGCTGGGTTTCATTAACTATGAGAGCGTTTTAACTTTCTGAACCTATGTTCTTGTTTAAGTGTTCTTCAGTATATTTTGTGATGTTTCCACTGTGAGTAATAAATGTTGTTCATAAAACAATTGGCTATCTGGTTGTTTAAATATCTGTAATTGTTCGTGTGTCTTGAAAGGAGTGTCAGCTAACTGTAACTCTTCATAATGCATGTACAAAAATCTATTACTCGCTAATGAATGATAATCTTTCTCCCTAGGGATAGTTTAGGTAGTTAGTTAATTTTCCTGTTGTATACGATTTGGATGCTTGTGAGCCTTAAGACGAGAGGTAAGAACCTGCGCATCACATTGTGACTGTTCCTTGCATCTTTATCACCTTGCATTGTTAATTAGGCACTTTCATTTCATACTTTAAGTCAAAATATAAAAAATCGATGGATCGGGCCACAACTGGTAAAGCCCTTTGTTTTGTACTTGACCTACGGTAGCCGGACCACAAACCGGACGGATTCCCCACACCAAACAGTCACAGGCTAGTTGGGAACGTTGACTGGGGAGAATCCCTTACTGTTGCTGCCTGCAAATTTCCATGCCTCAACAAATTTGGCACTAGAAGGAGGGTCGCCAGTGCATGGCTGGCCGAGGAAACCCGTTTTCCTAAGATTATTCCACCGGTAACAATTCTGAAAGTAGTGGGTTTCATAATGCAATTCCGGAAGAAAGAGAACATCTATATTTTGTTGGCAACAAAATTGTTAATGATCTGAGAAGACACACCAGGGCGTATGTAAAGAAGATTGGAGGATTTCCAATCATCCCTGAATTGCCCAGAAGAGAGTATAAAAAGAGAGATCATCCTGTAGCGGAAGACTCAGTGTTAGTTGGAGACTGGGAAAAACTTGTAGAAACAGCCTTACAGGAAGTTGTACTACCCTTAAACCAAGAAGGCCCAGATACCCCTCACAGTTCTCCTGCTCACACCCCTATCGGCTCACCTCCTCACTCTCCACCTAGACTCATGGTAGGAGTAAATGCTAATCCAACACCTAACCCACCAAATACACCCCCTGCATGGAGAGCCAGATCACCATTAAACCTGACACCTCCATTACACGACCTACCTCAAGCCTTTGACAAAATGTTTCCCAAGTTCGACCCAAATGAGAAAATATTAGTAGATGATCACCTACAAAGTTTTTACTTGGAAATTGAAGGATTAAGGGTTGGAGAGTATGAAGACGTAGTGTGCAGATTATTTCCACATGCCATTAAAGGAGCTGCAGCATCATGGTACTTTGGGTTTCCTGCTAACTCTATCCCTAATTGGGATACCTTCGAGAGAATTTTCAGAAGTAAGTATGCAACTCAGAAAACTCATGCAGCCCTCATGAAAGGGCTATGTTCCTTGAAGAAAGAGAGGAAGGAGAAGGTGCACAGTTTTACTCAAAGATTTGCAGCATACCTCAAGAATTTTTCTGATGCAGACAAGCCTTCAGACAAGGTCTTGATCGAATATTATACATCAGCCTTAGGCCCTGACTTGGCCATGTTTGCCAAAGGTAGGGCCAAGCCTACTTTGGCAGAAACCTATGAAGAGGTAGAAGTAGTGGAAGCTGAAAGAGAAAGTATTGAGGATTATCCAGAACAGTCAAGAGAGAAAGGTGCAGGTAGGAAAGCCTTATTGTTTACTAAGCCTAAGGAAGAGAAATCGCCGGATTATGAAAATATGGCCAAAATGGTGCAGAGGCTGTCTAATAAAATCATAGACTTGGAGAAAGAGAAGGAAACACAAAAGTTCTACAGGCCCTATTACAAGAAAAGAGAGGACAATAATCAGTCTCAACCTCCTCCGCATAATACAACATCTATGAATTTGATAGAGATAGGGATGGAAAATTTTTGCACTTTCCACCAACAACCCCACTCTGAGAAGAATTGTCCGCAATGGATAAATTCAATGACGTTGGTCATGAACCAAATGTTGGATTCTAGATTAACCGAAGAAGGATATGAGGAAAGAAAAGAAAGTACCATTGCAATGAATGAGCAAGAAGAGGAAACTATGGCTTTATGGAATTCCATTTCCTTATTTGATGCTGAAGAGGAAATCAATGTAGCCACGAGGAGCCAAGGGCCGATTAAAGACAATAGTATTATACTGCCAAAGATCAAAAGGCTGCAAAGAAATATAAAGAAATTTCAAAACACACCCTCAGCTGATGTAGTTCCAGAATTCACTATTACCAGCCAAGATCCTAGGCAGAATGACGTGCGGGCCAAGCCAAGTGAAGAAAAAATGAATGCTGATAAACCTCATCACATTGAGCAGCCGATGGACTATGACATCGTGGAGGATTTAAAGAAGGTAAAAGCGAATGTTTCACTATTCGAAATGTGTAAAGTGCTGCAGCAAAAAGAAAGACTGTTGAAAGCACTTGAAGCATCGGATGAGAAGCTGCCCATGGATAATCAACCTCAGGAGGAAGAAGAAATTGGAGAAACAAGCATTGGAGGTAAGTCTAAAAGCAAACATCCACCTTTCCTCCTCACATTTGAAATTTTTAATCATAACATGCACAATTGTCTGGTAGACTCAGGGGCGTCAGTTAATGTCATGCCGATATCAGTCTGTAAAAATATAAATGGGCAGCCTAATCCATCCACGTGGAGGGTTGTCCAGTTGGATAGGACAGATGTAAAGGTAATTGGTGATATGGAAGATGTCCTAGTCCGTCTAGCATCCAATGACAAAGTATGCCAAGTTATCAACATCGTAGTGGCTGATATACCAGACACTTACGGTCTTGTCCTGAGCAGAGATTGGTCGGCCAAATTAAATGGATATTTCGCCTCAGATTGGTCCCATCTTTGGTTTCCATACAAAGGGATTCCAAACCAAATTAAGATTTTAAGGGAGCCTCACATGAGATACAATGTTACTCAACTAGATGAGAAGAATGTACCAGTGGATTCTGTATTGGGAAACTATTTTATTGAGTTGGAGCCTAGAAACTACCAAGCAGAAGAGGCCAGCAACAGATCTGACACCCATCCTGATCTCCTTCGATTCTCACAGGCTGATGAGATTGACTGTAATATAGTAAGCTTAGCAGTAGGAGTAGATTCACCTTCAGTAGTTAGTGATTTTTGGACTTTGTTTTTTGATGGCTCTAAGACATTAGAGAGGTCAGGGGATAGCTGTGTCCTGATCGACCCCCAGAAGAATAAACATTTTCTGTCATGTAGATTAGAGTTTGATTGTACTAATAATACAGCTGAGTATGAAGCACTGGTGCAGGGACTAAAGAAAGCGATTGAATTAAAGGTAAGTAATCTAAAAGTTTTTGGGGATTCCGAAATTATTGTGAAACAAATACAGAATCAAATATATTGTGTTTCCCCTCACTTGAAAGCTTACCAAAATGAGGTATGGGACCTGCTTAAATGTTTTAATGCATTCAACATTATTTAAATTCCAAGAATTAAAAATGCAGCAGCTGACCTGTTGGCCACATCAGCCGCTAGGATCATACCCACTAATAATTGATGTTCTATCGAACTACTTTTTAGGCCCTCAGTACCGGATATGATCACCAACTTGCGAGTGTTCGACGATGATCAGCAAATAATAGAATGCTTGACAAATGACGAGGTCTTTAAAGGAGCCATTATAGATGATGAGGAACATCAGGCCGAGATGAAATATGACAATTTTATTCCTAAAGGTGTCAGAATGTTAGAAAAAATGTTATATTTAAATGAAAAGTTCAGAAGACCAGCCAATGTGAAGACCCACAGCTCATCTCTATAGTTCGAGCTGATAAATTTAGGGACTGAGGCGAATCCCAAATTTGTGAATCTTGGCAAGTGTTGTTCACCAGCAGAAAGAGACAAATTCATCAGTCTATTTAAACAATATAAATATGTTTTCGCATGGACGTACGAAGATTTGAAAACATACGACACCAGCATCATCAAGCATGTTGTCCCCATTAAAGCAGGAATCAAGCCATATCAGCAACCGTTAAGAAAAATGCATCCAAAGTTGGAACCGCTGATTCAGAGTGAAGTGAAGAAATTATTGGATGCTAGAATTATCTTTAAGGTCAGGCACTCTGAGTGGGTATCAAATCTGGTACCAGTGAGAAAGAAATATGGAGAAATCAGGTTATGCATGGATTTCAGAAACTTAAACCGAGCTTCAGACAAAGATAACTATCTTGTTCCACCCATGGAGCAATTGCTACAAATGGTCTCTGGTTCTGAACTGTTTTCATTATTACATGGTTTCTCTGGTTACAATCAAGTGTTAGTAGTCGAAGAAGACAGATTAAAAACAACGTTCAGGAAAAAATGGGGAACCTTCGCCTACAGGAGAATGCCCTTTGGGCTTATAAATGCTGGAGCAACCTTCCAGAGAGCTATGGACATAGCTTTCCGTGGATTGATTGGCCGAAGTTCTATAGTATACCTTGACGATATTACAATATTCTTGAAGCAAAGAGAAGAGCACGCGTTTCACTTAAGGAAAATTTTCGAACGCTGTCGGAAATACGGCATCTCACTCAATCCTAAGAAGTGTGTGTTCGCTGTCACGGAGGGCAAGTTGCTGGGTCACATAGTTTCAAAGAAAGGAATCTCTATAGATCCAGAAATAATTAAGGCTATTGAACAAATCCCCTTGCCCCATAATAAAAAGGGGATGCAATCATTTATGGGAACGATAAACTTTGTGCGAAGATTTGTGCTTGATTTTGCTCAGATTATCAAACCACTACAGCAGATGGTGAAGCAAAATGCACAATTCAAGTGGACTGAAATTGAAAAAAATGCATTCAGCAAAATTAAAACTGTTGTTGCACATGCACCCTCCCTGAAAAGCCCAAATTTTGATAAAGATTTTATCTTGTATACCTTTGCATCCGATGATTCACTAGCAGCTGTGCTCACCCAAAAGGAAGATGGGGGGGATGAATTCCCAATATC
>LPNX010567708.1:256326-278643 GCA_001517045.1 Pseudotsuga menziesii
AAACATAAAAACTCGGTGGATCGGGCCGCAACCGGTAAATCCCTTTGTTTTGTACTTGACCTACGGTAGCCCAACCGCAAACTGGACGGATTCCCCACACCAAACAGTCACGGGCTAGTTGGGAATGTTGACTGGGGAGAATCCCTTACTGTTGCTACCTGGGAATTTCCAGGCCTCAACATATCTATAGAGCTTAAATTTAGACAGCGTGGCCTAAGAATATAAAGAATCTTTATAACAAACTTTAGCACTGCTTAGCCTTGTATATATAGTGTGCCCATTAATTCCCAAGGTACACTAAATTCCAATTATATTTCATCATGAGGCCGATCCTTCTCATCAAACTCAATGTTGAAGATGAATCAAGTAAAATCATGGTAATGTGTCTCAAGTTTTCCCATTTTGTGGCGATGAACTTTTATAAAAGATAATGAACTAATTATTTACACATCCATTAAGGATTAGATAATGTGTAATGAAACACAAGTTTTCATTGTGAATGAGCTTTTATATGGTATTTTTTTCATATTAAAAAAAAATTATCTTGTTTATTTTATTTTCTTTAAAGGTCATTTATTATTATTCCAACATATGATAAGTACTCAAAAAATTGCGACCCCCCATATCTATTTACATTTATTTTTTTAATTCCAATTTTTTTGAACAAGTTTTTTAGAGACACTTTTAAGATTGTTGTACATTTTTTAAAATTTTATTTATGATATATTTTAAATATTATTAAATTATTAATATAAATAATAATCTTTATGTGTACCTAAAAGAGCCACCTAAAAAACTATCACTTTAAAACTTCAAAATCAATATTTTTTTATATGAATACAAAAATAATATACAAGTGATTGTTAATTTTATTTTTCAAATACATTTTTTACATTTTAAAATATTTTTTTGACTACATTTATAATAACATATTACATTTATCTTGCTAAAAAGTGAGACACATTACCATGTTTATAAATATCACCATACTCAAAAGCGCCATATTTTCTAAGTTCTCTCCCTACAGATTGACACTAGAGACAATTTTTTATTCAAATTCTCTCTCTACTATGAGATCAAAGAATAGTTCTTTTGTTCTTTATACATTCACTTGGTTCTCTCTACACTCATGGCTTATGAAGGATCTCCAGTAGATGTTTGAACTTCAATGACAACATGGTCTAGTTCACTAGTACCTATTAATTAGTATAACCATCTAACATAATTAGGAAGAGACCCTGTTAGCACACAGGAATTTCAGTGAAATCTCTTATCATTCTAGTGCTACTGTGTAAGGAAATGATTTTTTTTACAAAGGGTGATGGGTTAAATTTGAGAATGCATGTAACTAAGGATGTTGACTATGAGCTAAAGGAAAATATTTTTGATATTAAAATTTGAAAGGGGTAGTGGATGCAGGTTGCGAAGGCATGTAATCAGGAGTTGTGACCAAGGATTGAAGGTCAAGGCGTTTAAAGATATAGCAGAATTTTGCAAAGGGATAACAATGGACTCTTTGAAAGTATAAAGTGAATATAAGATCATCTCTTTCAATGATCGAAATTCATTTCGCTGAAGGAAATGGTGTGGAGGTTAAAAACAAAAGGTGGTACAAAATTTCAAACCATGGCTTTTTTGATGCAACGTGGCAGTCCCTTGTTCATTTCTCTAGAAAAGAAAATTGGGAACAAAACGCCTTTTTAGAGCCGTGAAAACAATTTTTCTCTTGTTTATGAAATAAAGTTCAAAATAAAAGGATTATTTTATTTTTTCAAAGGGTATCAAACATGATGACGACAACACACCAGTCTATCTCCTGTTAAGTCAGATTCAAAGCTATATCAAGGCTTCGTTTATCCCAAATATTTCAAAAACTGTACTAGTTTGTAAATTTTGTCACCATGGAGCAACTTCAACCTTTTTTTTGGTTATGCAAAACCCTAGATACATAAGAGGAGTTTATAGTAAATAGGGAAGGGAATGATTTCGATGTCATTTTGTTCGTTAGCTTTACCTTTCAAATAAATCAAAATCTAGATGTAGAGAAGTATTAAGGAATGGATGTTTAAAATGTCTTTATCTTTGTTGTATTATTTTTGTCCAGAACAAACCCTGCATTTTCTTGAGTTTATGGGTTTGTGTTTGGCCAACTATTTCCAGTCACAAATATTCATTATAAATGATGAAAAGTCTAAAATTATGTGTCTACTTCATTCTTGGGCTATTAGGGAGTTTTTAGGTTTGCCCTATTCATTTCCTAGAAAACCTAAACCTTTTAAAGAAGAGGAATTGATCAAAAGGCACCGAGAATTGGTTGTAGAAGAGAAGCAAATGTTTTTTTCCAGAGTCTTAAAAATTGGTCATTCAATTGAGGGTTAGTCTTTCCCTTTCAAATACAATTTATTCCATGAAAACACACAATTAATATTTTCTCTCCTAAGTCAAATTCTAGGTTGTGATAGTGATGAGCATGTTTATGAGGTCATGTTGAGTGTTGTCTTAAAAATCATTTAGTCAGAATCAGGTCTGGCCCCTTCTCTTGAATTTGATGAATTCATATTTGAGGTAGTTCATGCCCATTTAGTAGATTTCCACACCTTGAATCATTTTATATATCATTCTTACTTGTTGGGCATGTTCATGGGCTCAAATGAATAAAATTTAAGATTCTTGGATAGTATTTCCACTTCATATCCTCCCTAGAAAACAAATATGTTTACCCTCATGAGCATTGTTATGTCACAAATCTATTGGATCATTTTCAATTAATAATCCCCCAAAGTGATTGAATACATGAAAACTATGTTGTAGTTGGATCCCAGGGATAAAACCGGGGATTGGGTTTTGTATAAAGAGCATATTGTTGTAAGTGTGTATTTTTTCATTGGTACACCATATATTTTGCCATCATTCTTAACTCCAAGGGTGTTTTCCTTTGAATTTATCAAACATAGATTACATTCAGAAGAAGAAAAAAATTGAAGTCACGATAAGTTGTCTAAATTAAAATTTCCCTTTAAAATTGGACCTTTTGTCATAAAGAGTAAAGAATTATTTCCTATAGTTGAAAATATGCTACAGATCATGGAGTTTCATACTACTAGAAGCATAAAGTATGACTCCCATTATGTTATATCACATAGGTGATGGAATAATTAAAGCAAAGTTTTTCAACATCAAGTAATAGAAGTATTGGATAAAATTGAAAATATGCTAAGTTTTGATCAAAGACAACAACAAGTGGAGGAGATTAATACAAAGGTGAGCCAACAAATGACAGTTCAATCTGATGCAGGACTTGATCCAATTATCTTGTTTTAGAAACTCAAACTCTAGCTAAGGCAGAGTTTCTTAATAAAAGGACTCTATCTGAGGTAAGTGAAATGGATATTGTTGAATATGTTTCAAGTAAAAGAGTCAAGCGAGATAAATAATAGAAACAAAAGGACATGATAGTGTTAGAGAAGCAAAGTTTCACTGCTTCAGAAGGAAATGATGTTCCTAAACAATCAACAGTTCAATTGCAACAATACTCATTTACAAATGCCAAAACAATGAATCCAACACCCAATATAACTCAAGGAGTGCGATAATTTCAAAATATGCAGAGAAAGGAAAGAGGTATTTTCAAAAAATTCAAGAGTTAGTTCCTTAGGTACAACCATTATTGAAGCAAAAGTTCTCATTTGTCACATCTAGGGATGTAGAGAGGAATACTCTGAAGAATGTGGTAGTCACTGATGGGGATTTTTCATAAATGGAGGTTGGGTTGGACCAAATTAATATTCCTACAATGATTCAGTTTGTCTTGGACCAAATTAATATTCCTAACAATATTCAGTTTCATAGGAATACAAGTGAAATTCTATATTTTAATATTCTACATTCTTCTTTGAAAATTTCCAAATTACAATCAATAATAGAAAAGTTGGAAGGCCAATTGAGGTAGGGAAAATCAGAGAGAAAGGCACATAAAATGCATATTAAAACATTGAAGATAGATATTGTGACTCTGGGAGCAGGACTATGGGATGCTAATATTAATAAAGAGCTATTAAATGAAAAAAGACAGATCCATTCAAAATCTAAAGAAAAAATTGAAAATGCCAAATACTTAGCATGTGGAAAGCTCAGAGTTGACAACCATACATAAAGATTAAAATTCATTTCACCTAAAATTGATGGAATTCAAGGATAAGGTTTTGAAGCTTCAAAAATAAAATCAAAGTCAGAGAAAAGAAAATTTAGATTTGTTAGCACATATTACAACTTTGAGTTCATAGCTAGTCATTGAGAAGCAATCAAATGAGAATCCATTTACTGAGCCTATTACAAAAAACGAGGTGCATATGAATAAGGAAACATTGATTGAATATTTAGTTGATGAACCATATACAATAGATGATAAACCAACAAGTGATCCTCTTATAGAAAAAAAATCACTCAAGTCATGTCTCAGGTCACCCTAAAGGATAAATAGATAAAGGAATTGAAAGAAGAAAATCAAAAGTTAAAATAAGATATGTATCAACAATTACATGGAAAGAATAAATTCAAGTGTGGATAGAAACAAGTGTCTAAGAAGATACGTGAGCTCAAAAATAGAGTAATAGGAAAAACACCTTTACAAGGATATAAGCACTTAATATGGGATTCATTGTCAATTGAAATCACTAAGTTTAGAGCATTTTTGGAGTATTTTGGGAATAAAAGAACCATATAAATTTTCATCCCTTCAAAGGTGAAAATTCACTAATGAAACTATGATAAAAAAATCCACTGGACACATTCCAAAATGCAATCAACTTTCTTAATTCATTAACTCAAGAATATTTGCAAGAATTTGGAATTAGTTATAGACTTTCTATCATCATGTGGGCTAGAAGGATTATTGGAAACCATCATCTTATGAATAATGTCCAAAATAAAGCAAAATAGGTGTTGCAATAGGTTCAAAGTTTTAAAAATATTTTTAACAAATTGATTGAGAAAGGACTTCCTTCTTTTTTGGGTCAGAATCTGATAGTCAAGGCTCATATGGATCACTCTAAAATTTGCATATCTAACCTAGGGATTAGCTGGAAATACAATAATTGAAACATTAACAAATGATTTTGAGGTATTCTCCCATTTTCATATGATTAAATAAAATTTTCCTCTTGTATTTGTTTCAACCTACATAGAATTTTAGGTATTAGTCAAGGAGATGGTTGAATACAAAATTCCCAACCAAGAGCAGTGGAAGGCTGTTGATAATTTTGGTAAAATGAAGTACATTCTTCATCCATCATATAGTTAATCTAGTAAGTATAATAATTATGGTTCATTCATGTTGTTCACCTAAACACTAATGGGAGAGCTACATTTAATTTGCATTTAATTGAGAGGTACTTAAAGAAGAACATTGGTGACACAAATGATTTCAATCCTAGTTTTTAGTATTTTGTTAATCATGTAGATAGAGTCATTTATTTTAAAATCTGTTTTTAGAATAAGTTCGTTAGGTTTTTGCTTTCAGACCGTGGAGTATATGTAAGATATTTTGTGATGTAATGGGGGTTGGAAATTTGAGAAAAGAAAAATTGTTGTGTAATACAATTTATTTTTGGTGATAAATGAGAAACTTTTGAGAGAAGTACTAAATTTTCTTGATCCATAGATTCACATGTTATCATTTTTGCAGTTTATAAATTTTATTATGTTAATGTGTTTCATGTACCTTTATTTGTTGTCATCTTTCTTCAAATTTGAATGAACCATATGTCTTGGAATTCATTTTATATGCTATGATTCATACATTCAAATATTTTCAATGTTTTATTTCCAAGAATTGATGCATAAGTCATTCATGGTTAACTCTCTATATTAATTAATTTTCTCCCCTTTTATACCGCCACATATGATAAATCAACTTGTTTACAAATGTGACTCTCATATTTCCTTTGTTATCAATATTTTAAAACACCAATCTCTAAGCATTTTTGAAGAAATTCGCAGTTTGATTCCATTCCCAATGAAATTGTTTATGTTTCAACAAAATCTTGAAAATCCTTTTTATGTTACTAAAATCTAGTTGGTGTATTGAATAAGATACTAAATTCATCTAGTGTATTACTAATTTCACTCCCATAATGAAGATTTTGAAATTGATTTTGCATTGTGTCTAAGAGAAAGAAGATCGATATCTCTGGATGGCATGATAAATGATGCTAAAGAAGTGGGGGTAAATTTGATGGAATTGGGAAAGATGAAGTAGAAGGTAGAAACATAAAAGAACAAATTTAAATAGGAAAGTAACCCTTCTACCTCCCAGTCATTTGATGTGAATTTTGACTTAATGAATAATACCATGGAGAAATTGGTAGACATACTTTCTCTAGAAAATAGACCTTCTTATAGAGAACAACTTGAACCCCAAATTAGAAATCAAAATTTTAGACTGCCTCAAGTTCCACAATTTAGGAAGAGAGAGTAGAGAGATCAAAGAAATCAGGGTGGGCAATAGGTCAAACCTCCCTTTCCAAAGAATTTCATTACAGAGGAATATGCATAACAACATGAAGAACAAATTCATCTTTTTTATCATTGTCAACCCAAGTTTTATTTGACAAACGAAGAATATGAACATGCATATCGACAAAAAGATTGTAATATGTTAGAAATGGAATCATAGAAGTACCAAAGGGGTTACCAAAATGCACTTCTTGATTTCCAAAAGTAACATAATATCAGAAGTAGGAATGTTGTCACAAATGTTAAAGAAATGTAACTATGAAAGATATTCTATTTTGTACATTTATTGTTATTCTTCCTTTCAGAGATCTTGTTCCTTCGATCAGGGATGTCATTGATGTAATTGGTCATGTAAAGTATTGAGGTAAAACATCCATTGTAATTTGGGTCAGCAGTACCCACAAAAGTATTATTAAAATGTTATTTTGAGTCTCCTAAGGAAAGTTGGCCCTGCTTGAGAGGAGAAGTCAGCCATGTTGGGTTATTAGGCTTCTCAATTAATCAGTATAAATAGGTGAGGCTCCTCCCTCATTTGGACACACTTGACACTCAAGCAAGCTTGGTAGAGAGAGAAGGAGCATTCAATATGAGAGGGAGGATGTAGGTAGTCTTATTTATGGGGTCTTACATTGTACTTGGTTGAAGTCTATATCGAGGAAGTTTTGATGGGTTTTCTCCCCCATGAGGGTTTCCCGGGATAAATATTTGTGATCTCTTTTGTTTTATTATGCTTTTCATTCTTTCGGTGGTCCTTTTGTTTTGGCATAACAACTCTTAAAATATTAACATGCTATTAGATCCAACTTGAAAGAAGACATTGTGTAGCATATTATACAAGAGTTTAACAAGATATGGCTCAATATTATGGACAAATCCCTACATATATTAGCCAAAAAAAGGACCATTCAACTTTCCATAAGAGAGCACATCTTTCTATCAAAGTAGTTTTTAGTTTTGTGGATTTTCATTTTTTGAACTACCATTACTATCGGGAGAAACTAAGGCATTAGATTTTTTAAGGTTATATCCACATATTTAGTAAAAGGAATATATAGACCATATTGACTTGAGGAGGTGCATATTTTCCTCCAATTATTTTAGCAAGTAACCATAATTGGAAAAATAAGGTTTTCCTGTCAAAACCTAGGTCATCCTTAAGCATATTCCATAAGCAATCCTCAAATTGGTAAGTTCTACCTCCTATATTCCATTTGAGGTTCTCATACTTTAAAAATGACAAAAATTACCAATCTTGAAGAAACTATTGAAGGAGTAGAGAATTTCAGAGAATGAAGTATAGATTCATGCTCATCCTTGAAGAGCATGACCTAGAAGGCTACATCAAAGATGAGGTCAAAGAAACAGAGGGAGATGAAGCAAAATCCAAGCACAATAAGGATATGATCACATATAAGAGGATCATAGCTGATTTTATCAATGATCATTTGATCCCTCAAGTATCTTCAAAGAATACTTCAAAGGAAGTGTTTGATGCACTGACCAACCTATTTGAAGGCAAGAAGATAAATAGAAGAATGACCTTGAGAAATTGTCATGTCCCTTCCTTGAAAGAATGTCAAAAGTGGACCTTGTAAAACACCTAGGGGTTAAAAATTTTAATTAATTAAATTACCTAGGGATTTTTGTTTATTTCATACTAAGGAGGCATGCACTAAGTTTATTTCTAAATTTGGATTATTTATGTGTAATTATTTAATTATTATGAAAAATAATGACATGCGGTAATGAGTTCCATGCTGGGAGGGTGCATTAGGAAATACAACTTGCCTAGAATGAAAAATAGAAACTATCCAAAAAAATGGAAAAATCAATCTATTAGAAAAAGATGGAAACTGAAAAAATCAAGGAAAAGAAAGTAGTTTCAAAAGTAGAAAGCGTAGAAAAAGAAGTGAGTGCAAAATAGGAAAATTTGGTCAAGGAAGGGCACAATTTCCATTTGTGTGAAAGGATAGTAGAAATGAAACAACATCATTCCTATGAAGGCAACTTATACTCAAAGGGGGGCACAATTTCTACTTTGGATGTGTGATGCAAGCAAGGAAACATCAACCTATGAATGGACTTGCTAATTTCCTCAAGAAGGGTGCATTCATGGCTTAGGGTTAGGGTTTTCAAGTGGGTAACATGATCAAAATGTGGATGAATTACTTAAAAATTCACTCAAATTTTATTTAAGGAATCTTCCAACTCCATTTCACAGTTTTTTATGATTAATGTTTTGGTGTTGAGTGAAGCTAAGCTTCCAGTCCAAGTGATCTGCCTCAGTCACTTTCGGTTATGCGCCCGAGCCTCCATTCTCTTCTCTTGTCTTCCATTCTTTAGTTAATTTCATAGAGATCCAAGAAGAATCCATTGAAGACTAAGTTTTATCTTTTATAAAATCCATACATCCATGGAAGTTGAGATCTAGTGAAGGAAACTTCACTTATGGTTTCATATCGGTGTTGGGTGTTAGTTCCAGGCCTCCATTTTCTAGTATTGGGCACCATTGAGGGAGATAAGATCCTAAAATATTATCCCGAGCTTCTCATATCCATATCCATGTTATTATATCTTTTTTACAGCAATAATTCTATCCAAGAAATCCATAATACTAACTTTTATGATATAAGTTTTCCAATGGCCATTTAAGGGGCCTTTTTGTAAGTTCTAGGAATTACATGTGATGTAATGGACATGATAGAAATAAATGAGTTATATGATGCATAATAAAGGTCATATAAACCTATATTAATCATTATTTTTAGGTCTTATAAATTGCAGCATCGAAATTCATTGTTATTTTCTTACCCCTGCTAATTGACTAGTCAATTTTAACTAGTTTTACATTTTTTGATGCTATGTATCATATGCAATCCCAATTAGAATTATGTAAGTTTTTGTAGGTTTTAAATTCACCCAAAAAAAAAACTCACATATCAAGAATTTTTTGAGTTCATATAGCATTTGAATGGCCTCCTATGTGTAGGATTTCCATTGTCCAAAATCCTAGTTTTTTCTAAACCCCCTCAAACTTCCTTAAACTATTCCATAGTTGTTAAAAACTTGTTCACATGATATTTAAATCCTAATTAGTGACTGAAAACTCACCTAATCCTTCCATAATCCTTGGTTTATTGGAATTTATTGTTCTATCTCAGTTTGCATCGGTTGGGACATTGAGAAGCCTAGGAGTAGACTTCAACATAGCTGATGATCAAAACCTAAAAGGGCCTAACATCTAGGTGATTAGGGATATGAAATATAAGTGTCCAAAAATATCCTATGGTTTCATTCCCTAACCATCTTCCACTATCAGTTTTTCTATCATTATTGTTGGTATTGTGACTTGTTGAAGAATGTTCTCAATAATTTGTAAAATTCTTAATCATCTTTTGATTTAATAGTAAGAGATAATATTCTTATATATTTTAGATCATGGATATTAAAATGGTATTAGAGAATGTTCCTCCATATATTCTCTTGATAATCATTAATGAGTTCAAAATTCAATTCAGATTCTAAAAGGAAGATCTCCGAAGAAGAGGAAGTTGACTTTGTGGAAGGGAGATTCCACGGGATATGGATGAGAAGGATGAGTTCATAATTCTTGTACGAAGTATGTTGAAAGGGATGAAATATATATTTACCAATATCATTCATTCTGGTCAATAGACCATAGAGTTCTTACCTAATCAATTAGGTGCCAAATATTGAGAATGGAGCAACATTGACTCCTAGCCTAAAGAGAGGAAGATCATGAGTGGATCTATCTTCTGTAAGACTAGGACTCATAATAGGACTCTTGAGTTCAAATATGAACATAAGTTTCATCCCCTACCCACCAATCCCAAGTTCATGGAGTATCCAAAAGAAGACCATGAAGTGCAGGATGAATCAATTGCTTCATGGGAGGAGAAGTATGCTTCCTATCAAACCTTGAGTGAGGAGTGAAGAAGGGTTCTTCATTTCAGATACTTTTGTGAAAATCAGTATATAGGGTAGCCACAAGGAGTTTAAAGGATTAAATATCATAATTTTAATTCGAGACACACCATTGGAAAGATCACCATGATATACTTTGATGGCTCTTCCAAGTGCACAATAAACTCCTGGATTCAGAAATTGGACACCTACTTCCAACCGAATCCTATGCATGAGAGGAATGCCATCAAGATGGAATCCCTACATATTGATGGGGAGGAAAATGACTAGTGGTTTCATGGAATGAATACTTTGGTCCATGATCAAGTGGTTACTTATGAAGAATTCACCTGAAGATTGGCATAAAGGTTTGACTGGAGAGATCCTGATATCTCTTTCCGGGAATTGGCACATGTCAAACAAGTTGGAACTCCCGAATCCTACATATATGAATTTCAAATATTGACAATGATGGTCACTTATATCTGAGAGGATATGTTGATCCTTTTGTTTACAAAGGGATTAGAAGAACCTTTGAAAGGGCTGGTGAAAGCTTACCGACCCTCAATTTTGAAAGAAGCGGTGAACAGACTTAGAGATCTACACAATACAATTCTGAGGACCAAGTATCTTCCCAAGACCCCCATGCCTCATAAATTTAAGAATCAAACACCTTCGGTGAGGAAATTTCCTGCCCTTGGTAAGAAATATTATTCTTGCAAGGATTGGGATGAACTAAGGAGGAAGAAGCTATGTTTTTCTTGCCAAGAACCTTGGGTTTTGGGCCATAAATGTGCTAAGGGGAAAGCACACTATATTGAAGTTTTTTATAAATATGATGATGAAGGAGAGAATCATGATCATCCCATAGAAACAAAATGAAATTTTGAATCAGCTGGAGAGGAGGAGAAATCACAACCAGACACAGTAAAATTTGTTGTTTTGTCTGGGGTACCTAGATTTCATGCTCTCTGATTCAGAGGAGTAGTTAAAGGGTAGAAATATATTGTTTTGGTGGATGGAGGAGCCACCCATAACTTTATTGAAATGACAATGATAAAGAAAATAAATATTCCCATAAAATCCTTTGATGGATTCATTGTCATAACCTTTGGGAATCACTCCATGGACTGAAAAAAATGGATTCCCAAGCTGCAAGTGACCATTGGAGACTATACATGTTAATGATACTTTCTATGTGGTGGATGTGTTTGATACCATTGTAGTACTAGGATTCCAATGGTTATTTTCCATTGGTGAGCATACTGTGAACTATCAATTCCCAGAAATGAAGTTTAAGGGATATGATGGAAAAATAGTTGTTCTGGCAGGTATGCACACCTATCCAAAGTAGTCGGTCTCTTCTAACGGAATGAGGGATATATTGAAACATGAATACATTGAATGGGATGTTGAATTACTAATAAACACTGAGGTTACTTCTGCCAATGCTTCCTATAATCCCAAATACATGAAAATTTTTGTTGCACAAGCATAAGGGGTTTTTGAAAACCTCCCACATGGAAGGCCACTAGACCATGGCATTGAGCTGGAAGTTGGCACATTTCCCATAAAAATTCACCCTTACAATATTCCAAAGAAATTCAAGCATGAGATTGAGAAGACCATCAAAGAACTCCTTGATTTGGTTCTCATTAGACTAAGTCCCAACCCCTTTGCTTTTTCAGTGGTTCTCGTGAAGAAGAAGGATGGAAAACATAGAATGTGCATAGACTATTAGGATTTGAACCAGAAAACCATAAAGAACCGATACCCAATCACCTGGATTGATGAGTTGATGGATGAGCTGCATGGAGCAAAATTCTTCTCCAAAATAGATCTTTGGTCGAGATACCACCATTAGAATGAGGGAGGATGGCATACATAATGTTGTCATCTTAGTCACTTTTAGTTTTTGGTCATGCCATTTGGATTGACTAGTGCTCTATCAACATTCCAATATTGCATAAACAAGATATTCAGTGAGCATATTCATAAGTATGTACTTATTTTTTATGATATTTTGATTTATAGTAGGACATGGGAGGAGCACCTGGCCCATTTAGATGTTGTGCTAATTATACTTGCAGATCTGTATTTTTATGTTAAGTTGTCCAAGTGTTATTTTGGAATGACTGAACTGCTCTATCTCGGCCATGCGATATTCCAAGGAGTCAAGTTGCACCAAGATAAAATCAAGGACATCTTGGATTGGCCAAGCCCAAGAAACCTCACTGAGTTGAGATGCTTAATTGGCCTTTGCAACTACTACCATAAATTTGTCAAAGGTTACTCCAAATTCACTAAACCTTTGACAGATATGACCAAGAAGGGGGAATTCAATTAGAATGGGGAAGTAGAAAAATATTTCCAAAAGATGAAGGAAATAATGAGTAGTTGTCTAGTTCTAGAATTGCCTGATTTCACCAAGCCTTTTGTGTTGGAGTGTGATTCCTTGGGGGAAGGCATTGGAGTTTTTTTTATGCAATAAAGGATTCCCATTTCCCATGAG
The DNA here is from genome assembly GCA_001517045.1 of Pseudotsuga menziesii. Classification (NCBI taxonomy): domain Eukaryota; kingdom Viridiplantae; phylum Streptophyta; class Pinopsida; order Pinales; family Pinaceae; genus Pseudotsuga; species Pseudotsuga menziesii. The sequence continues at coordinate 269,276 of LPNX010567708.1, forward strand.
AGAAAAAAATTCTACTCCCATTAAAGGTTGTATTCTATTTGTGACAAGGAGATGTTTTCCATCATGCATGCATTGGCCAAATCCAGGTAGTATCTGGTGGGAAGCAAGTTCATAGTGAATATTGATCACAAAAGTCTAAGGCACTTCTTTACCCAAAAGGAGCTTAATGACATACAACATAAATGGGTAAGACAAATCCAATCCTATGACTTTGGAATTGAGTACAAGAAAGGAAAGATGAATGTGGTGGTTGATGCATTTTCCCGCAAACCAACACTTTCTTTGCTACAAATGCTAACTGAATGGAAGGTACAGTTGGGAACTAAATACTAAAAAAATTAGTTTTCATGTGGTATTTTGGATGGGGTAATACAAAATGAGGTATACAAGGTACACAATGAACTCATCTATTACAAGGATAGGATTTTCTTAGTACCTGGATCATAACTGAATAAGAGGATCCTAGAAGCTGCACATAATGCACTTGTGGATGGCCACCCTAGTTTTTTGAAGACTTACCGGAAGGTAAGAGAGAGGTTCACCTAGAAGGGCCTCAAGGAATATGTTCTAAGGCATGTGAGGGAGAGTACTACATGCCAGCATAACAAATTGGAGCACACACACCCTATTGTAATTTTTAGCCCCTCCTTATTCTAGAATAAAAATGAGAAAGTGTCTCCATGGATCTCATCACCAAATTGTAGAAAGTACAAGGAAACGATAGCATATATGTGGTGGTTGATAGGCTAACCAATTTCACTCATTTCTTTGCAGTCACCTCCGCTATATCATATAGTGAAGTTGCTACATTAATTCTCAATTATGTTTCCAGAATACATGGTTTACCCAAAACCATATTTAGTGATTGAGACAATAAGTTCACCAATGATTCTTGGAAAGCTCTATTCGAACTAATGGGAAAAATATGAATATGAGAAAAAGATATCAAACCTCACACTGGTGGTCAAACTAAGAGAGTAAATCAATGTCTTGAAGGCTACCCCTACAACTATGTCACATGACAACAAAACTCTTGGCCTGTATGGCTCCAACTGGGATAATTCTGCTATAACACCACTTGTCACCTCTCCATAAGGATGACTCCATTCATGGATTTTTATGGATATGATGCTCTATATTTTGTAGGTATGATGTTTGGGAACTGTAGATCCCAACAATCCAAATATTGGCTTCAGGAGAACTAGTACATACTAAGGGCACTCAAATAAAACATGCATGTTGCACAGAACCAGTAGAAAATGAATATTGTTAAGCATAGGATTGATAAAGTCTTCCAAGAAGGAGACTTAGTCTATTTGAGGTTAAAATTTACAGAAAGTCATATTTGACAACAAAGGGGGCTTAGAAATTCCAACCTTGGTTTTATGGGCCTTTCAAAAAATTTAGGAAGATTGGTGAAGTGACCTATGAATTGGAGCTGCCTCAGGAGAGTAACATACACAATGTATTCCATGTATCTTTCCTGAAGAGAGTAGTACACCAAGAGATAGGTGTATCAGAAGAATTTCCACCTCTTGATGATGAAGGCCATTTGATATTTGTACCAGAAATTTTTTTACAAACCAGAGAAAGAAGTCTAAGGAACAAAACCATTAAATAATATCTGACATAGTTGAAAGGTTTTCCTAGTGAAGATGCCACTTGGGAGGGTGAGCAAATTTTGCAGCACCTTGGATTGCTTCTACTTCGGGACAAGTAGAATTGGGAGGGGAAGACTGTCATGTCCCTTCCCTAAAAGAACATCAATAGTGGACCTTTCAAAACACCCATGGATTAAAAAATTGAATTAATTAAATTACCTAGGGAATTTTGATTATTTCATACTATTGAGGAATATACTAAGTTTATTTTAAAATGTGGATTATTTATGTGCAATTACTTAATTATTATGAAAAATAATGACATGTGGAAATATGTTCCATGTTAGGAGGGCGCACTAGGAAAGCCAAATTTCCTATAATGAAAAATACCAACTATCCAAAAAAATGGGCAAAAGCAATCTATCAGAAAAATATGGAAACTCATAAAAGCAAGGAAAAGCAAGTAGTTTCAAAAGCAGAAAGTGCAGGAAAAGAAGTCTGTGCAAAAGAAAGAAAATTTAGTCAAGGAAGGGCGTAATTTCCATTTGTATAAAAGGATACTAGAAGGGAAACATCATCAATCCTAAGAAGGTAACTTTTACTCTAAGGGGGCAGAGTTTCTACTTTGGTTGAGTGATGCAAGTAAGGAAACATCATCCTATGACTGGACTTGCTAATTTTCTCAAGAAGGGAGCATTCACAGCATAGGTTTAGGGTTTGCAAGTAGGTAAATTGCTCAAAAAGTGGATGAATTACTCAACAAGTCATTAAAAATGATTTAAGGATGCCTCAAACTCCATTTCATAGTTTTTGACCATTAATGTTTTGGTGTCGAGTGGAGCTAAAATTCTAGTCTTGAGTGATGTGCCTCAGTCACCTTGGGTGATACGCCCCAAGCCTCCATTCTCTTCTCTTCTCTTCCATTATTTAGTGAAGGTCATAGAGAGATGAGAAAAATCCATTGAATACTAAGTTCTATCTCTGATAACATCCATCCAGCCATGGAATTCTAGCTCTAGTGAAGGAAATTTCACTTATTCTCTCATATTGATGCCAGGTGTTAGTTCAAGGATTCCATTTTCTAGCCTTGGGAACCATTGAGGGAGATCAGGTCCTCAAATATTCTCTTGAGATTCTCAGATCCATATTGATGTTCTAGTCTTTATTTTATAGTAGTATTTTTTTCCAAGAAATACATAATGCTAAAATTTTATGAAATAAGTCTTCAAATGCCAATTTAAGGGGCCTTTCTGTAAGTTTTAGGAATTAAACGTGATATAATGGAAATTATATACATAAACAAGTTATATGATGCATAATAAAGGTCATATAAACCTCCTATAATCATTAGTTACAGGTTTGATAAATTGCAGCATCAAAATTCATTGTTATTTTCTTACCCATGCTCATTTTTCTAGTCAATTTTGACTCATTTTACAGCTTTTGATGCTATGTATGATATGTAAACCCAATTATCATTACGTAAGTTTTTGTAGTTTTTTAATTCAAACAAAACCCAAAAATAATTCACATATCAAGAAATTTTTGAGGTCGTACAACATTTGAGTGGCCTCCTCTGCACAGGCTTTCCCTAGGCCAAAATCCTAGTTTTTTCCCAAACCCCCTCAAACTTCCTCAAACTATATAGATATATTCCAAACATGTTCACATGATATTTTATGACTAATACTTGAATGAAAACTCACCTAATCCTTCCCTAATCCTTGGTATATTGGAATTGATTGTTCTATCTCAGTTTGCATCAGTTTGGAAATCCAGAAGTTTGGGAGTATACTTCAGTATAGTTGATGCTCGAAACCTAAAAGGGACCAACATCAAGGTTATTAAGGATATGAACTCGATCAGTGTCTAAAAATTTTCTTTGGTTTCATTCCCTAACCCTCTGCCACTCTCATTTTTTCTATCATTACTGTCGGTATTGTGCATTGTTGACACTACAACAAAAACCTATGATTAGCGTCTCTTTTAGCTTCCTTTTTAGCGTCCACTATCACTTTTAGTGTATTTTTCATCATTTTTTGGACAAAGCGAATGCTTTTCCACAGGATGGCGCTTTTAATGGCGTTATTTGTGTACCTTTTAAAAAGTTGGCGCTATTTGGGACGTTAATTAGCATCCCAGTTAGCGTCCTTACTAGCGTCCCAATTAGCGTCCCTTTTTAAAAGTTTGCGCTATTTTGGACACTAATTACCATCCCAATTAACATCCCAATTAGCGTCCTAATTAGCATCCCCATTAGAATCCCAATTAGCATTCCAATTAGAATCCCAATTAGCGTCCCTTTTTAAAAGTTGGCGCTATTTTGGATGCTAATTAGCATCTCAATTAAAGTCCCAATTAGCATCCCAATTAGCATCCCAATTAGAATCCCAATTAGTGTCAATTTAGCATCCTAATTAACATCCCAATTATCGTCACTTTTTAAAAGTTGGCTCTATTTTGGACGATAATTAGCATCCCAATTAACTTCCCAATTAACATCCCAATTAGCATCCCAATTAATGTCCCAATTAGCATCCGCAAAAGCATCCCATATAATGCCAAGAATAGCCTCCAAAAAACGTCCTGAATAGCATAGCACCATATATTAATCTAGGATTAGCGACAATAATTGCGCCATGAATTTCAACAGGAAAAACATTCAACATAGCGCCAAGTATAGAGACAAGAATTGCACCTAGAAAACATCCAACATAGCGCTAGGTATAGTGCCTGGAATAATGCTAGAAATTTCGAAAGGAACCGTGCTAGGAATTGCACTAGGTTTAGAGCTAGGAATCATGTTCAAAAAATGTCTGACATAACGTAAGATATATCAATGTCTATGTCCATGATCATGATTCATGTGATAGTACTTTACCATAACTCATTACTTAATAATCACTCCTAAATGACCCTTAATTACCTATAATTGACCACAAATTACCCTTCAGTGATCACTAATCAACCCTTAATTACCCTTCATTTACCCATAATCACCCATAAATGACCCTTAACTTTGCATGGGGATCAATTCCATCACATAGGCCTTACAGAGGGAATATTTTGGATTGTGAGTGGGATATGATGGCCATTTTGGGATGTATAACACCATGAATATTTTTTTACTACTAGGCCATGGTTTGGGATTAACCTCTAGGTCCTAAGTTCATCACGAGACTTCAAGTTTTTGGTGACTCTTTATTGATCATTAACTGGATGAAATATCACATACCACCGAGGAATATATATCTTAGGACTATTTCTGAAGAGTTGATCATAATTAATGTCTTTAAAATTTGGGAAATATCCTTCTAACATGTTTTTAGAGAGATGAATCAAATTGCAGATAATTTATCAAAGGATGGTATCTTATTGGCTGATGGTGAATGGAAAAAATGGGAATGCCAAAATGACACCATCATGGAGAATGATCCACGTCCCATATTTGTCTAAACTATGCAGCCCCAATTGCTAACATTATCTATGATCCGTGGGGCTTATTCATTTAAATTTTTATCTATGATTAACATATTTTGTAGTGCTTTTTATGGGTGTTGTAAGAACAAATAAAATGACTATTGAAAAATGTAAGTCCTGTACGATAGAGTTTCTCTTGAGTTTTTATACTCACAAACTATCAATAGGTGAAGATATAGATGAGGTCTATATGACTATAAAGAATGTTATTTTTTTTATGATGAATTGCGATATTTTTTCCTTGGAAAAAAACTAAATCTGACTATGTATTTCAAACCAAATTCCTTTCTTCTCTCTTGCATTCAATCCAACCAACCCCTTATTTGAGTCTTGATGGGGTATTTAACACCATTACTTGTGGTGTTGAAATGGATGATACTATGGTTGGATACCTTTCCCAATCTAAATAATTTGATTTATGTCACCTCTTCCCTTTCCAATGAGAGTCTTACGACATTGAAACTAGTACAAGAGAAGTTGGCTTCATAATGTTGACCATATTAGTGTCTCCTACGTGTTTATGCCAATATGAAATAATATTAGCGACCCAGGTTTTTGATGTAGGTAACGTTGAATTCATCTTGGGTTCCACCCAATGGCATCAAATCTTTGAATCTTGCCATTGGGAAGGCTTATTGTATTTCCCTTTGGTAGGATGTGAATATTTTTCCATTGGAACAAGGCCACCACATGGATGTGTTCAAAACAAATTTTGCATGGAAAAACAATGTTTGCATAGTCCAAAATATCATGCCCAACTTTTGTCTATGCTCTTTGATGCAATTTGGAAAGAATGTATGGTCATGAATCAATGCAAAAATATATCCAAGCACATGTATTAGAAATATTATTGTTATTTTTTGCAGTGATGGTAATGAAGCTACCCAAAGAATTACCAATGGATCTAAGAGTCTTGATATCGCAATATTATAAAAGTAAACTAGGCAAGTAAACCCATATCAAGGCCTCCACCAATATTTTCATATGTGGATTAAATTTAGGGTGCCATCACTTCTAAAGAGATCTGCACCCTCCATAAACTAGGGTGATTTGATTAAAATCTTATATTTTTCATCCTCTTAAGCGGATTATAAGATGAAGAAACCTTTTTGCAATTTGGTGGATGAGCATTGTGTCTAGCATGAGGGATCCCCAATTCAACTCTATCTATAATTGGATTTTGTTTCAACAAGGGCCAAAGACTACAGAAATTGAAAATCAAGGCATGTGGCAATAAATACGTTCCTTCCTCATTGATTACTTGTTACATTCACAAGACCATTGTAAACACAAGGGTGTCAATGATGAAAAGCTTGAACCTTCGTGAAATCAATATCAACACTTCACTTTCACCAACTCAACATTAACACATACGAAAAAAATCCAATTTATTTTTTATCTTTAAATTTGTATAATAAAATAACCTTAAATTCATTAATTATTTCTAAGTTAAATTTATTTTTTTCATAAAAATAGAGAAACAAAGAATTAATGTACATGTTTTGATTGAGTTGAAAAGACCACATGAGTAGGCTTGAAGATGTTCTAATTTTGAACCCATTTTATGTGTACTTTTCCATGAAAATTTCATGGAAGTGAAAAATTTAAATTATAAAACAAGAGATTAAAGAGATGTAATGTCAAACAAGAACATAAAAAACTGGCATGGTAGGGAATCTTATCTTTTTAATTTCATTTACGTACGATTTGAGTTGTGGCCTCAATGTGTTGGTTACTTAAACCTCACTTAAACTTATTTTAATATTTGATTAATAAATAAAAATATAAAAAATTGCATCTTCATAAAGAAAATATAAGTAATAACTCAAATAAATAAATTAGATTTTTATGATGTGCAACTTAGGATTATGAAATATTTGAATGTTATACATTTTGATTAATAAATTCCAATACCATATATTATGTGCGAACAAATATATCATGTACGAACATAAGAATGACTATAATCACATCATATCAAGAAAATGAAAATTTAAAACTTCCCTCTTCCCTCAAGCCTAGAATTTGCACTCCTTTTTTCTCCTATTCTCATCGAACTCTGGAACTCACCGTCATTTTCGTTCAACCCTAGATTTCACCTTTTATTTTTTGGAATCTCATCAAACTTTGGAACTCACCGTCATTTTTGTCCAGCCCTAGATTTCACCTCCATATTTTTTAGGGTTTGTTGAAATGATTTTATCCACATTGATAAGGAGCATAGCAAGGCATTGGAGGGAGGCCACACCAATGAGGAGCATAGCAAGGCGTTGGATGCAAGGTAGAAAATTATTTCCAGATAAGCTTAAAGTTTTTTTTATTTTTATTTACTCAAAGTGTCTATTGATTCCATAGATGTTTGCATTATTTTGTATATTTAGTCAATGCATTTGTAGTTTTTTTTATTAGCTGCAATCTCATCTATCTGCTCTGTTTTGATAATTTATGTGTGTGGGTTAAGTATGCCATTTACGAATGTGGATGCGATGGATCATTTAGGTGTGTGGGTTAAGTATGCCATTTATGCATGTGGGTTAGGTATGTCACATGGGTTAAAAAATGCATCACAACAAAATATTGGAGTTAAGTGTGCACAAGCCACTGTGGACGTCACTATGTAGCATATGGTAAGTTCCTAGGGCATTGTACTACATCATTTAAAATGAGGATGGTTTCTCATTGTAGTCTAACCCCAATTCTATCCACCCACTTTCCATAGTGAATAAGTATTGGTTCCCAGAATATTGCAAGGATGGATGGAAAAAGGTTTGAGTTGGAAGGCGCTCACCTTTAATTTACTTCACAAGGCCGTAGGTGGCAAGGAACTATTGTACTTTTAAGGTCATGGGTCAACCTATGGTAGGTTCTTGGGGCATTACACAACGTCATTTAAAATGTGGAAGGTGCTCATTCCTTTCTATCCTTGTTATTTCATTGTGTGGCCTCTCTCTTGTTGTTCACTTTGGCTTGGATTTCTTTGGTGCCTAATAGAAATGGCCCACACAACAAGACTCCCACAATTTTTTGAACACAATATCATTATTGTCATCATCATCATTGACATCATCATCATCATCATCTTCCTCATCTTAATAATCAATATTAAAACACAAATAAAAACAAAAATATATATTACATATGCCTCTATTTATCACCTACTTTCTTTATTCATCCTTCGCTACTTTCTTCACTCATCTTTATGATGATTGTTTCCTCTTTACTTTATAGGTTCAAAGGTTTGAAGTTTCAACAAAATATCCTCCATCCTTATTTTCAATTTCTCAAGTAGTCCATAGATTTTAATCCTTGCTTCCATATCCAAATGGTCACCTCCACCTCTTTTTTATTATTTAAATATTTTTATTTATTTTTAATTAATTAATTTACTTATTGATTTAATTATTAAATAAATATTGCATTTGATTTTTTTTTTAATTTGGGGTTAATAAGAAACATAAATAGTTGGTAAGAATAAACTTTATATTTGTAGTAAGAAGTATTATATGGCTTACATACCATTCATAAAGCCTCATCCCATGTTATTCCACTTGGTTTATGATACCATATACAAGTCTCCTAGTTTACCACCCATACACATTTTTTCCTTGACCAATTTAACCAAGAGGCTATTTCAGGTGTTAATAATGGAATTACTAAATTTCCTTTAAATAATTTCAACTCATGCAACCATCTACAAACCAAGTATGATGATGCGATGCATGATGTACTTGATGTTGAAATTCACTTGTCCTCGACAACATTTGAGTGACATTAATAGCATTTGAGTTACCTTAATGGAATTTGAATGACCTTAATGGAACTTGTCCTCGACATCATTTCAATGATAAGTTGGATGCATTGCATACAACTTAAAGAATATTCAGTCCAATTATTGCTCCAATTCGAGTGTTACTTCTATGTTCAATTTCACTATGCATGTTTATGAATTTTTCACTGTAAAATTAATGTCCTTCATTCTTATTTCAGGGTGATTCCATGAAGATGGGTAACACTTTTTGGCCAAATTTGGCGATGAAAACCTGATTTTTTACTCATGTACTAGATAGAAGCCCTCAAAACGCATATATACCATGTGAATTTTGACTTGCAGTAAAAAAAAAAATTGTAGAATATTATGTTGGCTTCATAGTGATATTTTTAAAAAAATATTCCGATGTCATTTAATTTGTGAATTTTTGCATTTAATGAACCGTGTGACCTTAAAAATTTGAAGAAGCTAATAAGTGGCTCGTGTCCACGTAGAGTAATTCAATCTTGCATTAATAA